>UELV01147368.1:0-14861 GCA_900490015.1 Megastigmus stigmatizans | reverse complement strand
ATAAATTAACTAAAATTATGCAGGCTGAAACCATGAAAATGATTTATTATGCGCTATTTCACAGCGTTATGAGTTATGGAATACTAGCTTGGGGTGGAGCTTATAAAATTAACTTATCACTGCTTCAAAAGGTTCAAAATAAAGTATTATAACGGCCGCGGATTTGAGAAGCTAGTCGGCGAATGGTAGATCCCTGTAATACCGGCATGGGTAGTCGGTAGGATCTGTAGCTGAGTCGAGGCCAGTGCGGCGTTGGCTCAGTGTTAAGGATCGCGCCTTTGGATCCTAAGGTCGTGGGTTCTAGCCCCGCATCCGTGTACTTTTACCTCGATTTTCCTAAATCCTGCCCCGTTACAGTATTATAAATAATATCCAAAAACAATTTTGAACAAAAAATTCCGCTGAATCTTGAGCAACTCTTTGCATTTCAAAGTATTAAAAAAGAATATAAGATCCTTAAAAGTAAACACGTGGAGCAGAGTAAGATAAAGATAAGAAAAAGTAAGGAAGAAGCGGTTAAAAGGAAAAGAAAAAGAAAACAGGAAGAAATGGGAGGCAAAAAAGGTTGGGAAGGAGAAATGGAAAAACTGAAAGAGGAAATGAAAAGAATGAAAGCGGAAGAAGAGAAAAGGGAGGAAGAATGGAAGGAGGAATTCAAGAGGATTAGAGTTGAAATGAAGGTAATAAAGAAAACACGAAGAAAAAAGATGAGGAGCTGGAGAAGGTAAAGAATAAGATGGCAACGATGGAGCTAGAGATGGAAGTGGAAGGAAAGAAGGAAAATAATTGGGTTGTAGAGAGGAAGGAAAGAGGACTGCTGATATCGAAGGAAGTAAGATGTAGAGAAATGGAGCTAGAAGAGTGGATGGAGAAAAAAATTGGTGTAAAATAGTGGAGACTGGAAGTGTTTCAAGAAAGGAAGGACAAAGGTTGGTTGATATTTGAAAAGGAAGAGGATAAGGAGAGATTGCGGAAATTGGAAAGGGAGAGCAGAGAGGAAGGAATATATATAATAGACGAATGGCTGAGCGAAAGAGAGAGAGCGGACAGGTACAGAATATTAGAGAAGGCAAAGAAGATGGAAAAGAAAGCAAGAGAGATAGGAATTGAGTTAAAGATAGAAAAGGCAAATAGATGGATTAGGATTGATGGTAGAAAGTCCAGATGGAACAGAGAGAAAAAGGAGCTGGAGAGGATAGATAAGGTAAAAGAGCAAGAATCAAGAGAGAAGAAAGAAGAGAGAAGGGTGATACAAAAGATTTAATAATTTAATGAGACACTACTGTAAATGTAATTAAGTAATAATAAGATATGTAAAAATGTAAATTTCAACGATAAATAAAGAATTATTATTATTATTATAAGATCCTTAAAGATATTTATATTAAGTCAAGTAGTAAAACTAAAAACAAAGCAATGCAATTGCCAAAAATGTATGAAACTGTAAGTGGAAAAAGCTGTATAGTTAAAGCTATAAAGTTCTTTAATAGATTGCCAAACGAACTTAAAACTTTAGATATAGATAAAAAATTGTCTTGTAATAAACTAATGGAGTGGACTAGGAAAAATGGTAGATAAGAATTGAAATTGAAATAGTATAAATATCTAATTAAAATTGCCATTTTTGACTGATAATTAAATTAATTATTGAATAAAAATATAAATAATGTTATAAATTGAAAATATATATGAAATGTTATGTCAGTTTTCAAATGGGAGTATAAACAAATAGATTCATGTAGTTGAAAGATAGTTTAAATTATATAGAAAATGTATTATATACATCCAGAGACAGACAGAGTAATGATCAGCAACTCTTATTTACCTTTATACTTAGAAGCGTTAGCAGCAACAAAGACTTGCAGTTGCTGAAGTAACCGTTTGTCCGTTGAATCAAGATTCAAGAATGGCAGGGTCAACAAAGATATCAATGAAACAGTGAAGCACAGCAGTCAGCACTCAGCACTCGCAGAACAGACTACAGAGTACAGACTCCCAGTTCCAAGTCCCGAGTAACCCACGTCCAACTAAAAATGAATGAAAATGAATTTGACCTCAA
Source organism: Megastigmus stigmatizans (assembly GCA_900490015.1). Lineage (NCBI taxonomy): Eukaryota > Metazoa > Arthropoda > Insecta > Hymenoptera > Megastigmidae > Megastigmus > Megastigmus stigmatizans. The sequence goes on along the minus strand of UELV01147368.1, from coordinate 12,802 downwards.
TTATGTACAAGTTTCACCTGTATAAAAGAAATTTCTGTGCAAAAAGAAACAGCTAGGTTTGATATGCGTCAATTTTCAAATTGGAGCATAAAAAAATAGATTGTAGTTGAAATAAGATTATACTTAGTTAAATTATGTCAAGAATGTATTAATTAATTATAATACACACAGCGACAGAGAGAGTAATGAGCAGTTCTAATTTACCTGGTACTTAGCAGCGTTAGCAGCAACAAAGACTTGGAGTTGCAGCAGAACGTTGAATATATTAATGTAACCTCAAACGCTCGTCCGTTGAATCAAGATTCAAGAATGGCAGGGTCAACGAAGATAATGAAGCAGTGAAGCACAGCAGTCAGCTCTCAGCACTCGCAGAACAGAATACACAAAGTATAGACACCCAGTGCCAAGGGCCAAGACACAAGTGACCCAAGAGCCAAGTTCAAATTTCAAGTCCCAGCTGGAGTAGTCCCATAATCCCCCATTACCCATAATCCCACGCAAAAGTGAAGCTCACTAGCGCAGTTGATCACCCATAAGGCAGGTGGCGCACCAATCTAACTCGCGTATTAGTGAGCGCACTTTCCCTGATGGGCCGGGGTTCGCGCCCGACTCTGGGATATTTTGTTTTAAACTTTTTACTTTTTATATGATTCAATCACTTTTTTTCTATAATTTTTTTGTACTTATTAATTATTTTTTAAATAAGTATACCACTACACAAGCACAAAAATAAAGAAAAATATTTTTTAAATTCAGCATATACACAATCTTTATATTCATTGCAAAATTTATATTTAGCTCTTCGAATTTTACGCATATGTACTAAATTAATTAAAATTATGGTGATGATTATCGCTTAAAAATTTATTATATCTACATTGGAATTATACAAGGATAATACAGCTAACTAAAAATATAAGCCAAACTGATTAAGAATCATATAATTATAGTTAAAGGTAATTTTACGCCTATGGGGGGTCAATAAACAAGTACGAATTTTAATCATATTATCTCCCAAGATCGTATGTTGGCCTTACAGTGTAACTTTTTGCAGGGCTCTGGGTCGAATCTCGAACAGATCATTTGTTTTTTGCTAATTCAAAGACATGGTTCCGCTTGCTTTAAAACTATACGCTAATAGTAAAAAGCATCAAATATGATTATTTAAATAAATTATTCATAAAAATTTGCTTAAAAAATTTAAATTAACATCATTATTTTTCTAAGAAAAGGAATATATTTTGCAAAAAAATCGATCTTTATCGAATATATATGGATGTCCATATCTCTTGAAATAAGGACTTTTTAAGCATACTTCGAGTGCCAAAAAAATGCTCAATTGCCAATAGAGTGCACCGTACTTAAAAACACAATATTGATAATTTTTCATTTAATAAAAAATAAAAATGATTCTTCTGCAGTAGTTTTAAGTCTTCGTCTGCCCGACGTACACGTGCACAAGTTTTGTGCAATTCTGGTGGAATTGCGAGTGCACACTGGAGGACTGAAATTTGCGGCAGATGCGTGTGCAACTCTGACGCACTTCTGGTGCGGCAGACTTAAGTATTCTTCAGCAATCGTCTGCCTGATATTCGCGTGCGTATGTTTTAAGCAATTCTAGTGCAATCGCGAGTGCACGAGGGTGTTACCTTAAATCTGCGGCAGACACGTGTGCAATACTGCTGCAATACTGATGCACGCGCGCTTGCGTTAACTTGACTGGTGCAATTTTGCTGCAAACACTGCGTGCAATTCTGCCCGACAGCCTGGTCAACGGCAGACTGTGTTACCAGGGTAAGAAACAATCGTCAACATATCTTTTGTATAAACAAATGTCATTTTTTATTCATTTTAAACAATTAGTTTCGTGGGTTTCCAGAATGATCTGTGCGAACCATGGGGTGGTGCAGAAACCCATCGGGGCCCCCATAACCTGTTTATAGAATTAATTATTAAACTGAAGGTAGGTTGAATTTAGCAACAGATTAATGCCGTCCAAGAATTCTTATTCTGATAAATTTAGATAACTCTTTAAATATTTCCATTTTTTGGCTAACGCTTGTAAAAGGAGATCCTTAGTGTTATGTAACCGAGAGCGATGCCTCGGAGGAATAAGCGCGTTCCTTGCAAGCAAAGTCAGTCTCGACTCGGAAACCGTAGCAGCAACATGCTCTTGTATACAGTGGAAAATAAATAGTGTTATCTCCTTAGCCTTATCTATTCATTGCGTACACAACAAATGGCGACTAGGATGGGATATCCGTAAAGGCAATGAAAAATGACATTAAACTGGGATGATATATCAAAAGTAAGTTAAGTGAAATATCGATGAAAATCGCCCAAGACAAATTGCTTGACGATATAAGAACGAAACTTCGAGAATTCATAAAAAAAACTAGTAAAACAGGGAACACTAACAATCAATCAATTGAATATTTAAACAGTGAAATGGCAAAAACTATAGGAAAATTATCAGAATTTGACCCGGAAGAACAAACGTGGGAGGATTATACTTAGCAACTGGAATTTTATTTCGAAGCAAACAAAATCACCGAATACAACGAGAAACGTTCGACAATGCTGTCTGCAATAGGAAGGACAACATTCATCACCATAAACTTGCTTTGCTCACCGAATAAACTAAAAGAATTGTCCTACGAAGAAATTACAAAAAAATGTGATGATCATTTCGAAAAAAAAAAACAAACGAACTACTAAGCAGGGTAAAATTTCAAAAACGTAATCAACTGGAGAATGAATCGTTAAAAGAATTTGCTCGAGAGATACGCAATTTGACAAAAGAGTGTAAATATGGTGGAACAAACGAAAAATTACCAATGGAAATAATGTTACGTGACCGATTTGTTGCCGAAATACATAATGAAGAAATGCAAAGGTATTTATGCAGACGACATGAGGAATCATTATCGCCTACAAACAAAGACGGTCTCACACTAGAAAAGGCTATAGAAATCGCTAGTAGCGCCGAATCTACTATGAATCAACAACTTTAATTAAAAAACGAAATAATGTCAATAAAAAAAGTCTCTTAGAAAGGAGCAAGAAAAACCAAAAATGAAGTGCTACCGATGCGTCTATAACAACCATGAAGCAAACGCGTTGACGAAGCTAATTTAAAAATAAATGATGAAAAATCGATCTTTGGCGTAAAATCGATGGAATTCTCGGTTACAGCATTTCAGAGAAAGGGGTAAGTCCAATTAAGCGCAAAGTTGAAGCCATAACAAGAATACCGCAACCAAAAAACAAAAAAGAACTTCAAATTTTTCTAAGAGGAGTATGTTTTTATCAAAAATACATTAAGGATAGAGCTCAAATAGCCGAGCCACTACACCGACTACTTGATGAGAATTCAGCTTGGAAATGGACAGAAATTTAAAATCAATCCTTCAAAAAACTAAAAAAAGAGTTAGTCAGTGCAAACGTCTTAATACATTTCGATGAAAAATTAATAGGAATTGGTGCAGTATCAGCACATGGAATTCCAGACGGCACAGAAAAACCAGTGGCCTACAGTTCAAAAACACTGAATAAAACAAAGAGAAACTACGCACAGCTGGACCGAGAGGGTTTGGCGCTGGTTCAAGCAGTAAAATAATTCCATAAATTTCTAATCGGACGGCAATTTAAATTAATTACTGACCATCAACCGTTATTAGGAATTTTTAAAAAAGAAAAATACGCAAGTTCTTTCATCGAAATTTGATCGATACAAAATGACGTTAGATGCTTATGATTATAGTTTGATATTCAGACTGTCGAAAAAACACTGGAATGTGGATTTACTTTCTCGATTTCCACTGCCTAAACTTGTTAAAGAAGACTCAACAACAAAACACATCTTTATGATTGAAAGTTCTCGAGAAAACCCCCTCACCGTGGAAGAGATTTGGAGGGAGACGTTTAAGGACAAATTACTGCAAAAGGTAAAGAACTAAAATTGGATGGCCCGGAAAAATATCGGAGAATTAAAACAATTTTGGATGAAAAGAAATGAATTTTCTATTAAAAATGAATGCTTAATAAAAGAGACAAGAGTAGTTATACCCACTACTCTGCAATCAGAAGTACTAAAAACGTTACACCTAAATCACGTAGGGATAGTAGCGACAAAAGCTTATGCAAGATCTTATGTGTGGTGGCCTGGCATAGACAAAGAAATAGAAGCATCTATAAGCAATTGTGAAAATTGCCAAAAGGTAAGGAACGAACCGCCTCGAGCACCGATAATAAATTGGGAAATCCCTGCAAATCCTTGGACTCGCATTCATGTAGATTTTGCAGAACTGTTCCAAGGATAAAATTTCCTAATTATAGTAGACGCTACTACAAAGTGGGTTGAAGCTAAAAGAATTCTATCAACAACATCTAACAAAGTATAATAATCGAAGAATTGCGTAAACTTTTCGCTACATTCGGTATCCTTCAAGTTATCGTTCTGGATTAAAAATACAAAAAAAATTAGATCGTTAAAAGAAAATAACAAAGTTCGTATGAGAATTTATAACAGAAAAGGATTAAAATGGATGCGCGCTGTATTAAAAAGGCGTATATAACCAGTATTATACGAAGTTCTGGATAGTGAGACGAAAACTATACATCGACACCACGTGAATCAGCTCATCAAAATAAAAAATAGTTTAAGAAGCCAGGAAACCGATAAATAAAAGACATTTAAATAATTAAAATAAGTTTATATACTAAGAACAATGTTAGTTCAATTCAAATGATAATTTTTATTTTTATGTTAAATTTTTTTAATTTTGTATAACTAAATACTAAAAAGGGGAGAGATGTTATGTAACCGAGAGCGATGCCTCGGATGAACGAGCGCGTTCCTTGTAAGCAGAGTCAGTCTCGGCTCGGAAACCGTAGCAACAACATGCTCTTGTATACACTGGTAAATAAATAGTGTTATCTCCTTAGCCTTGTCTATTCATTGCGTACACAACACTTAGGCAGGTTTGAAAACAAAGATACGACATCAAAAGAGACAAGCTTAAAATCGTCAGGAATTTATGTTTTGTCAATTATTTGTTTAAACTCTAAGCTGTTTTGTAAAGAAGATTTAGGTCGAGTTATGAAGCTATTAAAAACATTGATAAACTTTTGTCTAAGTTATAAGTCGGGGAATTAAGTGCAGAAACAATAATGCGAACAGCATAATTCAATTTATGGATTTTCATAAGGGCATACGCACGGGCCAATGAAGTATTGTCGAGCTGCTTTGTAACGGTTTTGAAATGATCAGTTTGCTCAAACACGCCTTTTTGTTCCCAGGCTTCAATAAGCCTTCTAACGGATCTCTGCAGCATTGGTTGAGGTTATTTGTTCACAACTTAATAATACGTTTCATCTTTCAAATGTTTTTCGACTTTGTTTATATAGTCTACTTTGTTTATGACTACCGTAATAGTTCTTTTTTGTATTTTATAAAGCGCTTGGTTTTTTCAATTTTATCTCTCATTATTGCATCCTCGAGAGGCACATGATTTTTCTTTTTAGGAGCTAGACAAGAGAATAGAAAAGAAAGTATACGAAGCAACAAGAGTGATGATGCCAGAAGAGATGATAGATGGGAGCGTAGGCAAGTGGAAAAAAATAAAAGAGGAGGAAGAGAGGGCGAAGAAGGAGCTACAAGAAAGGCAGAGGGAGCAAGAAGCAAAAATAAGAAAAAGTCTAGAGGAGATGGACAAGGAGAGGAATATAATAATAAAAAATATAATAAAAAATATAAAAAATATAAGAAAAAATATAATAATTACGGGAATGGAAGGGATGAGGAGTGAAAAGAGGTACGTACAGAACTGGTTAAATGAAAAATTAAACTTAGTAGTAGAGGTGAGAAACATTTGGAGGATTGGGGAACGGGGTGATAAAATAGGGGTTGAATGCGAGACGTGGGAGGGGAAGATGAAAATAACACAGAACAAATCAAAGCTAAAAGGAACCAAAACTTACATAGACAACGATCTAACATGGGGGGAAAGGAAAATGAAGCAGCAAATGCGAAGGATAAGCAGGGAGAAAAGAGGAAGGGGGAAACAGGTGAGGAATAGTTATAATAAAATGTGGATAAATGGAAAACAATGGAAGTGGGATGAAGAGGAAAGAAATTTTTTTACAGAAGGAGAGGTTAAGATGGAAGAGTAGAGGGGAGAGAGGAGAGAAAGGGAGGGAGGTAAGATTATTAGTGTGGAATGCAGCAGGTCTAAAAATACAAAGGAAGAAGAATGGGAAATGATAAAAGAACACGATATCATAGGAATAACAGAAACGTTCTTAGAAGAAAAAGAGAAAGGACAAATGAGGAAGAAACTGAAAGAATTCGACTTGATCGTAGAAGGAGCAAGAAGAAGAAAGAAGAGGGGAAGGACAATAAGTGGAATAATCCTGGGAATAAAGAAGAGCGTAGGAGTGCCTCTACCGGTTAACGCAGTTCGTGATGCAGGTTGCTGACCGTCAGGTGACATGTTTGATGACTTGCTGGTAGGCGCGCAGATTTGAAATCGTGTGGTAATGTATATGTATGAAATTTCTATATTTCTTATTCATTTTATTGGTACTTATAATAATATTTTGTTAATATTCTTATTTATATTTATTTATGTTTTCTAGGTGATGCTGGATGTATAACGTACCGGTTGCAACCTTATAGTGGAAGGAGCAAGAAGAAGAAAGAAGAAAGGAAGGGCAATCGGGAGAATAATTCTAGGAATAAAAAAAAGTCTGGGAGTGTGGAAAAGGGTAGAGGATGAAGAACAAAGAAGGCAAAATGGAGAAATAATAATAGGAGAAGCAATCGTGGGAAAAAAATATGGATTGTGGGGGTAGTATACATGAGAGAAAAAAGAAGAGAGGTATGGAAAATAATAGAGAAAGTGAGTAGGGAGGAAGAGAAGGAAAGAATAATGATAATAGGAGATTTTAAGAGAACGAGCTCAAGAAGGAAGCTGGCCCTGGATAGAAGAAGGAAGAAGATCTAGGTACAAAACAAAAAATAAAGAAGGAGAAGAGATGCTGGAAAGGCTGGAGGAAATTACGATGTCTATAGAAAACGGGGCGAGAGAAGCAGATGATGAAGGGGAATGGACTTATATGGGGGCAAGAGGAAATACGACAATTGATTACGTGGTAACAAACGAAGAAGCGGAGAAATAAATAAAATAAATGAAAGTGATAAATAAAGGAGAGTCAGACCACCTTCCAATAACGATAAAATGGAAAGGGAAATTGACGAGAGAGGAGAGGGGAGAAGTGAGAAAATGGAGGACGGTTTGGACAGAAAAGGGAGTAAAAGAATTTAAGGAAAAGATGAAGGGAGTAAGGGCGAGTGGGGATTGGAAGAAATTAAAAGAAGAAATCCAGAAGAATACAAAAAAATAGAAATAAAAAAAGGAAGGAAGACGAACGGCTGGTAGAGAATGTAGAGAACAGAAAAAGAAACTAGTAGAAAAAAGGCAGAGATTAAGGAGAAAAGAAATAGAATTCAAGAAGTGGAAAAAGGCAAAGTATGAGTATAAAAACTTGATAAAGAAAAAGAAGGAAGAGGGGATAGATAGGATAGTGATGGAAGTATAGAAAGATGAGCGTGGCAAAAAATGTGGGAAGTGGTAAGAAGCGGTCTGGGCAAGGGGAAGAGTGGTATAGATGAAGAAATAGAAAACGAAGAGTGGTACAATTTCTTTAAGAAGCAAATAGAGGGAAGAGAAATAGAGGAAAGGGAAAGAAGGAGAAAAGAAATAAGAGAATATGGAAAAGAATCAAGGATAGAAATACAGGAAGTAAGAGAAGCAATAAAGAAAATGAAAGAGAGGAAGGCGGCAGGTAAGGATGGTATAGGGAATAGGGCATGGATTAAAGGAAGAGGAGAAGTAGAGGAGAATTAAGAGAATGCCTGCAGAGAATATGGGAAAAAGAAGAGGTACCAGAATAATGGAGGATGAGACTAGTGGTACCAATTTACAAGAAGGGAGACAAGAAAAAGGTAGAAAACTATAGAGGAATTTCGCTGATGGATTCGGGGTATAAAATTTACGCGGAGATACTGAGGAAAAGGCTGGACGAACACCTGGAGGGGAAAGGAAAATTGGATGATACACAATTTGGATTTAGAAAAGGAAGAGGAACAACAGACGCGATATATGCATTGGTACTGTTTGCTGATATGAAAGCGGCGTTCGATAAAATAAGAAGAGACGTGATATGGAAAGAAATGAAAAGAATGGGGGTAGAGAAGCAGCTGAGGGAAAGAATTGAGGAACTGTAAGATGAATCGAAATGTAGGATAAGAATATGGGAAGAGGAGACGGAGGAGTTTGAAGTGCCAAGTAAAACAAGGATGTCCTTTGAACCCGGTACTTTTTAATGTGTTAATGGCAGATTTGGAAGAGTAGATGAAAAATATACAAGAAGGCGACATGGTGATAGGAAAGAAGAAGATTTGGACACTGTCGTATGCGATAGATGCTAAGATGCTAAGAGGAGAAGTGAAATCAGTGTTGGAAAAGGAGAGGAAAACATTCTTTGAGGAAAAAGGATGAGCAATAGAGGCAGCAAACGTAAAGACGAGAGAGGAAGAAGGATGTTGGGAAGAGATAGAAGAAAGACATAGAGACATAGAATGGCAGAACACGAAGGCGGAAATAGAAAAATCCAAATATGCAGAAGAATTTGGGAAGTTTTCAAGGATTGTGAGGTCACAGGAAAGAAAGAGAGAAGTTGGGAAAAGGTTTAGAAAGAAGGAGAAAAACACAGGGCAACAATGTACGGGATAGAATGGAAAAGAAGGAGAAAGAAAGAAGAACAAGAAAGGAGGCAGAGAAGCGAAGACGCGGCGAGGCAAGAAACACAGGGCGAGTAGGAACGGAGAGAAAGTGGAACAATAGAAGAAGAACGGAACGGACGGAGTGCAAGAAAAAGAACGGAAAAGGGAGTCTAGTGCAACTATGTAATCTATGGATAAGAATGAATGATAGAAAGAGACAAAAGAGGCTAGTTATAGAAATAGAAAACAATACACAAAGACAGGAAAAAGGAAAGGTAAGGAAAAGATAAAGGAAAAGTGAAAGAAAGTGAGAAAGGAAAAGAATAATGGGAGGAAAAAAAGGACGGGAAAGAGAGGCCGTAAAACTGAAAGAGGAGATGGAGAAAATGAGAACGGAGGAGAAAATAAGAGAGGGCGAATGGAAGGACGCGTTCGTGAAGATTAGAGGAGTTGAAGGAGCTAAAAGAGAGAGCAAAGAAAAAGGACGAGGAAATAGAAAAACTGAAGAACAAAATAGCCGAAATCGAACTGGAGGTGGAAGGAATGAGTATTAACCTGGAGGAGGACAAATTGAAAAGAGCAGAGATGGAGGAAATAAAGGAAAAAGGAAAGGAAGAGAAAGAAGAAGAAAAGAAATAAGAAGAAAAGAAAGAAGAAGATAAGAAAATGGAAAAGAAAAAGGATTGGGTAACGGACAGGAGGGGAAAAGGGCTGCTAATAATAAAGGGAATAAGAAGTAAAGAAATTAAGCTCAGAGAATGAATGGAGGGGAAGATTGGAAGAAAAGATTGGAAATTAGAAATATTGCAAGAGAGGAAGGATAAAGGATGGATTTTGTTTGAAAAGGAAGAAGATCGGAATGCACTATGGAGAAAGGAAGGAGAGATAGGGAAGGAGGGATATTTCATCATAGATGAATATTTAAGTGACTTAGAGAGAGCGGAAAGATACAAGTTACTGGAGAGCAAGGGATATGGAGAGAAAGGCGAGGGAGGTTGGAATAGTATTAAAGTGCGCACCAAAATATTTTCCGACGCTATATGTAGATAGAGATATATAGATGATATCTATATTTTAATATTAGAAAGCAAAGAGAATAGTATATGCATAGTTATATTAATATAAGTATTAAGAGATACCAAAACTAATTTAATTACTTAATGTATTATTCAATTTGCAGGCTAAATGTGTATATTAAATAGTTTATATTATAGTCTACATGTCTAGGTGCGTGGAGGCGACGGTAATGATGTCTGGGTGTATAATTGAGATATACTCGATGTCTAGGTGTAAAAGGTCACCAATGATGAAGTCTAATTAGTGTGCTCCGTAGCTATTCGTGTCTAGGTGTAGAATTTGACTGTATTCGATGTCTCCATGTATAAGGTCGTGGATTATGGAGTCTAAGTAGTACGCTCCATAGCTTTTCGTATCTAGATATGGAATTCGGTCGCACTCGATGTCTAAGTGTATAAGGTCACCGATGATGGAGTCTACCCTACTAACACCAAAAGTTGCAACAACGTTGTGACAACGTGTGCGGTGAAATTGTTGCAATGTTGTGACAACGTCGTGAATTTCCGCTGTTTCCGTTGCCTGGACAAGGTTGATGCAGCCTTACTGCAACGTCGGGTAAAATACCAGCATGGTCTTAGTTGTTTAACCAACGTTGTGTCGAAGTTGTGTAAAAGTTGCGGGATCATCAACTAAGAAAATTGATGTCTTGACAATGGTGCTACAACGTTGTATTAATGTTCTTCCAACAACCTACCATACTCGTGGTTGATTCAACAACTATGTAACAACGCTGGTACAACGTTGCGTCAATGACCTCTTCATTGAAGTGAAGAAGCTCAGCGAGGTTGGTTTAACGACGTTGCAACAACCGTAGTACAACCTTGCGTCAACGACCTATCAGCCAATATGGAAAACAATATTTATAATTTGTAGTACATCGTATTAAGGAAACACTGAATATTAATATTATTATTAATATGTCCACTCACTGTACAATATTTTACAAATTAAATCGCACGCCGAAAAAGATAAATAATATAAAGATAAATCCTCATAAAGGAAGCGTAAATTAAGTTTTATTAAATGACTGTTCTAAGAAAAAATTTATTATTCTACGATTAAAATATTATAAATATTAAAATGTAAAAGATTTTTAAAGTATAAAAGATAATATTGTTAAGTCTTGAATATTATTCGAGACTTATTAGTTATTCTCATATAATTTATGAAAAGTTATTATTGAATGAAATTCTTACCTTTTTCTTTATGGCAGATCTGCTTCTTGTCGTAAATCTCGTTCGGAAGGTGTAATGAATAATTTCACTTATACACGATAAATTAATATAAAAGTTGGATTTATTTAATATTCACTCACTTAATACAAATAAGAATTTAAATTTATTAAATTTAATTAATTAGATATAATGTATTCTTTTAATATTTAAAATATCTAGTATAATCGCGATGATAATTATTTAATTGGGATTCTTGTGGAGCACTATGCTTTTCATCAAGATCCCGATTCAGTGACTAACTTGATGTCCTCCTTTAATCGTTTTTAAAGGATCAAAAGTGTGTCGAAAAGTGACGTATTACTCTACTTTAATTGCTTACAAATGTGGTTGAAATTTAGTATCAAGCTTCGTGCTCGATTTGGCCGTATTACAAAAGATTGTGAAATGCTGCTCATGCATTTCACCATTATACACTTCTCGTTTGTCGATTGATACATTTAAATTTTATTTCTTTCGCATCGCATTCATTTCACTTAAATTCCGATTTACAAATAATAATTTTTCATTGAACGATTGACCTTAATTAAAAGGTACGTCGTAGGACGTAACAATATCAACCTCTAGACGGTGGCAAAATAGGAATTTATTTTGATGTTAATTTTAACTATATGAAGCCGAAGCACCTACCGGAGGTGAGCAACAGCTCCGCACCGCTACCGAACATTTTGGTGCAGCAATGGATGAGCTCCAGCTCCAAGATAAAGGCCTTCGGGAAGCGGGGCGAGGGTAGAGCGGGGGCGCTTTGTAAGACCTTCGAAGCCCCCGTAGAATGCCAGGCCCAGCAGGCAAGCCTGAATGCATGCGTAGAGGCGTCGAACGCCCGACGCAAAGTCCTGGTCGCGCAACGCACCCAGGAACAGCGGGAGGCGTCGCTGAAAGAACAGCCCTACCGCGCGCTGAAAGAGGAAGAGGCGCAGATCCTCAGGTGCCAGAAGGAGCACGAGGAAGCACAGCGCCGCCAACAGGAGATCCAACGCCGGCAGGAGGAGGCGGAAAAACGACGGCTCGAGTCCATCCGAAGCAAGACGATGTTCGAGGAACTTCGAGAGACGAAGCTCCAAACGAAGAGAGAGAGCTGGGACAGAAACCCCAGCAAGTATCCCCGCATCGCCATACACAAGTACCTGAAGGACTAGAGGCGGTAGGAGCCGCCCCGTCATGCGACGGACAGTTCATTCTTCTATTTTTCTCTCTTATTTGTGATCACTTCCTTCCGTTCTTCTCCTTATATGCTGTTCTTCCTCTTTTTATCTTTTCATATTAGGTGCACAACTTTGCTTCCGCCGATTTTTTCGAAAATTTGAGGCTTTATTCTGAAAAAGTGATTAGCTGTTTATGATTCAAAGTACTGTCCGTCACTAGCCACTACTTTTTGCCATCTTTCGGGCAATTGTCGGATACCATCTTGAAAAAACGATGCGTCTTTTGAGGCGATCCACAAATCGATCCATTCTTTGACTTCTTCATAAGAATTGAAATGCTGCTCAGCTAGGCCATGTGCCATCGATCGGAACAAATGGTAGTCGGAAGGAGCAATGTCTGGAGAGTACGGCGGTTGGGGTAAGACTTCCCATTTTAGGGTTTCTAAGTATGTCTTGACGGGTTTTGCGACATGTGGCCGAGCATTGTCATGTTGCAGGATAACTTTATCGTGTCTCTCTTGATACTGTGGCCGTTTCTCCTTCAATGCTCGACTCAAACG
>UELV01147334.1:0-21181 GCA_900490015.1 Megastigmus stigmatizans | reverse complement strand
AAAAAAAAAAACAAAATAATCAGTATATATGAACGTGTCAAAATTGTTTGTTGATATAGATATATAAGTATAAAGTATTCTTAAGAAAAAAAAAGTTTGTATAAGAAGCGATAGTCAAAAATAGTAGTATCATGATCTAAGAATACCAAAGAGTAAAGAACGAGTGGAAGAAATATATCTGCTGTAGTGTGTAACTTGATTACATTGTTCGCGCTGGTCTGAATAGAGGCGTGTGAACGTGCAATATATCGCGGTAATACGCGCCAGATGTATACGCACACGGCGAGAGAGTGGAAAATGAGTAAAGTTTAATTATGTTCGATGAAAAATTTACAATGCGCGAAGGACTCACAGCTGCGCGTACATATATAAATGCAAAAGGCTGCAGCGCGCGGGGCTTAATCGAAAGTTAATGGGCGCGATCAATATCGAAAACGCGAGGAAATATATGAGAACCCTCTGGTATATATGTGTATATATATATAGCATTCAGAGTGGCAAAGAGATTCGATGTCGGATAGTATAGCGGTAGTATATAGTTGTTGTATACAATCGTGTACGTGTTTCGTTGTCGTATATATATTCTCAACTTTGTTTGTCCAAAAAAACACTCGACTATTCTAAGTAATATAGATAAAAAAGATACAATAAATCCACTATCTAAGTTGTTGCTAGTCTGATAATAATTATAAAGCTGAAACGAAGAATCATCGCTCTTTTTCTTCGTTCCATTATATTACGGTTATATATACTTGGTATAGTTTCTTGCCGACACTACTTTCATTACGTGCGTACTAAAATGTATATATATATACGTATACCTCTCTCAACTCTCTATTTTCTATAATAAATATGCGATAATAGTTCGTGTACAACGTTTGCGTGTGTGTTAGAAATTACCTTGGGATAGTAGTGGGAGGCGTGAAAGTGAGAAAGAAACCAGTTGGGATATTATAGAGGATATATATATGAGAGAGAGAAAAAAACAAAATTAACGTAACAAGAGAGAGAGAGACGAGATTGTAAATAAATAATCTAACGTCGATTGGGATCGCGCTGGATATATATCTAGACGGAATCGGTCGTAATGTACATTCTACTTTTACAGAATATATAAGTATAGAATAGTATAGGAAAGATAAATAAAAAGTAGAGAAAGAAAGTATAGTGGAGAAGCACATATTATATAGTTTACGTCGCACACGTCAATAATCTCAAAAGCTTACAAGCCGCACACTAAAAAGCAATAACAAACTATACGCGCGAAAGCGATTCTGGCTGCTTTACTTTTTGTTTCTATATTACTTTTAGGCCCAAGGCAATCAAGTGCATTGTTAGCTTTACAGTGTCATTTTGCATGTGGAAGCTCCACTCAATGTATGAACCGTCAGAAAAGATTATTTCTAAACCTTTGATTTTTCTCAATGTTCTTTGAAGGCAATCAATTGCAATGTCGATTGCTTACTCGATACAACCAATGCTTATTTTAATCTACATCCCTTTTAAGTAATCTACTTTGCTTTGTAATATACAAAATCTGAATTAAATCGTGCATTTGAATGTTCAAAATAATCCAATTTATATTTTAACCAATTTATTAATATTAATTAAAAGGTACTAAAACAGTTGCTCAATTAACTTATCAAAAGCTCTAAAACAGTTTCCAGTATGGAAACGTTGAACTTCTTATGGTACAATACCGAGTAACTAATTGACCTTCTAATCCCATTAAAGAAAAAAAAAAGACAAATGGTAAAAAGGAAAATTTAATTAGAGCGTTTATCAAGAATGAAAAGAGAGAAAAGAGAAACGGATAGAAAGTAGGATCAAGCTAATACATTGTAGTGGTCGCTAATTAGCTCGCGTATATAAGCTGCGCATGTAAGTACACACAAAAGTAAAGATATATAGATATATGTATATAGCGTAAGATGCACAGCATGAAGTCAAAAAAGAAAAGCGTGACGTTCTCTTTCTCATTTTAGATGGACTAGCAGTTTTTTGTTACTTAGCACACACGTGGCGCAACATCTTACTTCTTTTTTCTTTTTCTTCCGTCCATAACCCGTCTGCAATTGGAGAAATGGAGAAAAAAGTCGTTACATAAAATACAGAAAAACACACAGAGGCAGAAGAGTGGTAATTTAGCATTAATTAATGGAGACAAATAATAATAATAATAATAATAATAATACAAGTATGAGAGCAATCGATGGATGAGTAATGATGAAAACAACAATTCGGTTTCCATGATGATATATGTATGACTAAATTAAGGATAAATGTAAATCAGCAATATATATTCATCCGTCACAGCATCGATGATTTCTAAAGTTTAACTAGAGCAATACTTTTAATGTCTCGAACAAGGACTCCTCTCCTATGGTACATAAAACTTCTACGCTTCGAAAAATCTCTCATTACACGAAAACTTTCGAAACTCGAGTCGAGCTGAAAATCAAAATTTTTCACATTTCCTCAGACACTCGGCATTGCAAAAATCACGTTTCTCAGTCTCGAGAACCAGAAGTACTCCAATCTACGTGTATAAAGCCTAGAACTAGCATATTCCAGTCTCGAGACTTCGAGCGCGAAAAACCTCTCATTAGGAACAAAAAACGAAAAGAAAAAAAAAAACGCAAAGAGAGAGGGAGAGAGAGGAGAGCAATCCTTGTGTCAATGCACCAACTTTGTTGTCATAGAGTACACGTTTTGTTTTACAGACAGAATAGATAAGAGACACATCAATGGAAGGTTTCTACATCGATTTATATATATATGTAATAGCTCAAAAGGCACTTTTATATACGTATAATAACACTACGCACACACATGTTCAGGTATATATAATAAAAGATCGCACAAGAGATCGTTGCACAATATATAATGTTAGTATAATTCAGAGTATAAGACACACAGTACGTCTAAAGAGAAGTCGAAGGAGGCAATTGTTTCTGTGTATTATATAAATATATCAAAAGGAAAGTAAACGGAATAGACCGCGATAGGCAAATGATTAGATCGGATTTGATTTACTTTGGGGTGAAGTTGGAGCCGCGCGTGCTGTACAGCGATAATCGTGTCGAGGCACGAAGTGACATTATATATCATACATATTATACTTTTCGTCCATATTATATTGTCGTCGTATGAAATAGGTACATGGGTTATTGCATCGGGTGGGCATTATATCGTTGTTTGTTTCATGTTTCATGTTGCGACCGATACATAAATAAAATTAAAACAATCGAAACTCTACACGTATAAACAATGTGTTATTTTCATATTCGAAATTGCAATGTGACGTATTAGCGGCATTGTATATATATATAAGTATAAACAGTATTTCATTGAATAACCAGTAAAAATTATAAAATAAATCGATCGTTATACAGCTTATAAATAGTCGGATGAATGAATGGAAAGACTACAATGAGATTCTTATGAGATCGCATGAAACGTAAATGAAGGTTGAATGAAAGGAGCGCTCCAACTGTACAGATGAATCCCTGCAGTTTGCTTGAATTATATATTTACACTTTGCGAGCGAAGATACTTAGCGGAAAACAGAAAATTCTGTACAACTAGATGAGAGTGAAAAATGCAGGGGGGAAAAATTAGAGAACTGGTCGGTCTGAAAGATGTCCAATCAAGCAGTTGCAGACACGTACACAAATACACACACGCACACACACACGCACGTACACACACAAAATAACGAGCTTATATAGGCCTGCCTTCCAAGAGTCGCCAGAGGCGATGTAACTTGGCGGCTTGGCGCGTCAGGCTATGTACACACATACGCGCGGGGCGAACGAAGAGAGATAATACGCATATAAGATAGAGGAGGGATGTATCTCCTCCAGTATACGCGCACGCGTCAAACTCCGTACTTATACGTGTCTCTGAATATATCACCGAGCGGATTTGAATTCGGAGTGCAGACCCGACGTCTCTGGTAAGCATATCGATTCTAAACGAATTAACTATTGTAAACGTGATTCTTTGTAACAAAAAGCAAGAAATTGGAATATTTTCCGATTGCTGTAGATATAACACCAAATGTGATTTGTATTCTTTCAGAGTGCTGTAATTTACATGTAAAGCCACATCAATGTGAAATGTGACCAGGAGATATAACTTTTGTACATTCGAATGTGTAAAACATCGAATTAACTTTAATGAGAAGTACCCAATTATTAATTTTCTAATAGTGTTTCGAATAATATCATTGTAAAAGTTATATATTCATGAAATTCGCAGATGAATTTTGATAATAACATGTATAAAACAACATCGAGATGCTCTAGGAAGATGTGATATCACAATTTGGTGCTACACTCTAATCTCGGGCTTTATTATATCATTTAGGCCGGTGGAAAAAAGAAAAAAATTACTCCAGTCTAATATTTCTGGGATACCGAGCTCGCGGTTGCAGCCCTCCGTCAAACGAACCCGCATTGCAGTTTTCCGTGCGCGTTACAGTTCCGTGCCGCGCGATAGACTTGACGGAAATATCAACGGCGGCCCTTTGGCTTGGTACAGCGGCAACAGCAGCCTCTGACACATGCCGCGGCTGCGCGATTCGCGTACACACAACATATAGCTATATGTGTAATGTGTATATAAACGCGTGATAGGTGTGCAACATTCTTTTCGTGTTTGGCTGCTCTATATATCTCCTTCATCCAAATGTACACCGACGTGAATTTCGTTTGTATATCAGTGACAGAATTCTCCCGTTCTGGTATTTGCAATGACAGCTGCGCTATTCCTGATTAAAATTGTGCGTCTCGTTGCGATTGAATATTTTTTTGCCTGAGAGTGAAAACTTGTGGAGTTCCGTCTATTCTAAGTATATATATATATATATATATATATATGCACGTTGGTTTTTTTTGTTCGCTTGCGTACCAATATCAAGATTGAATTGTTGCGTGGGTGCAGCTATCAATTTGGAAGAAAATTTAATTTTACTACTAAAGAGCTGTCGTAAATAGTTTTTTAAAAATATATTTATTACCCGATACATAGTTAAACATTAGAGTATATAATTTTCATAAAATGAATTTATGTTGCATATGCGTGACATAATAAATTAACAGTAACATTTTCATACCCGAAACCATAAATTAAATGTATATAGTGGAGATGAATGGTTTCGGATTATGAAACGATATCCAATGAAGTTTAAATCAAAATTACTGACTTTAATTAATACTCGTATTATACTATAAAATGTGACTCGCATAAATCAAAGATTAATTATTTCATAATTCAAATTTTTTGTTTTTGATATAATGACCAATCTAAAAAAGGCATACGATTGTGCTAATTCTCCTGTACTATTTTAAATTCTTCTTTTGTCTTCGTCTCGCAACAATCCAATCTTCAGACACATTCAAACACATTGACTGTACAATGGACATCACACGGATACACTTAATCTTAAAATCTAAAGAGCCTGAAAGAATGAGCGTTAGTCCTGAGAAAAACTCGCGGAGAAAATCGTCAAATTGAATCAACGGAAAAATCATAAGAAAAGGATCATTGAATGTTCTATTTGGTCTTTATATGTAAGTTAGATGAGAAGAGTTTGGTCATCGAGATTTTCACACTTACCTCGCCTTCGGCTCTTTTTTTCTCGAGTTCTTTTTGCTTAGCAAGTTCCTCGGCAATGCGAGTATCTATCGCTGCTAGTGATTCCCGCGTGAACGGACGGAACAAACTTCGTTCTTCCTCTGATATAGAGCCAGAAACTTGGGACATTGTCTAGGCTGCACACAACTAAGCAACCTTCCTGCGAACCAAAGCAACAGAGAGAGAGTGATATTTGAAATAAGGATTTTCGGGCAGTGGCAGTAGATGAGAAACGTCTGCGTGTCTCGCTTTAATTATTATTGCTTCTCTTTTCACTACACCTTGGCCCTTTCTATGTGTAAGATTAATTATTAAAATTATACTTTATTTCCTCAACATTTATAAGCATTATGGTCTTAAAACTATTTTAAGTTCGTCAAAAAGTGAATTAAGCATCGAAGATTAAAAAAGGAGATAATTTTTTGATACTTTGCGTGACTTTGAAAACAAAAGTTTTTAGCTTCGAGTCTACCGGTTTTAATCTATGAAAGTCAAACAATCTCAAAATTCTACAAAATTTCAATAAAAATGTAAGACAATGACACATTGACCATTTGTGAAGCTCAAATTGAGAAAATTGATCTTCTATACAAAGAATAATATTTCGGGATAAAAATTTGTTTTAACCTAAAAATGTAAATATTATCAAAATGATATATTAAAAGCAATTTTCGATGAATAATAATTCGATGAAAAGCATAGATATGTTTTCGTTGCAGCTACTCTATTTTCCCGTTCGAGAAGTTCGAGTTGCGTATGTTATCACGTAAACGTCACCTAGCAGTACAGAAACCATCAATATCGAACTATTTACGTAAGCTTCTTATAAAACCACCTAGAGCTGCGTGTAGACTGTTGAATAGGTATATAATAAAGTTGTATGTTTACGAGATGCCGTAAAGAAAAAGACTATCAAGACTCGATATTCATAGAAGCTTAAGTTATTCGCAAAACAAATTCCAACTCCATGTATAGGAAATAGTAGCTTAATAGCATATACGTTTGCATATTTTTCTATTAATGCTATAAAAACCAATAGTTTCAAATGCTTTTGTTACTTTTCTCTAACATATAGGAAAAGTTCTTATATGAACCTGTTTAATATTCGAAATAAAGATGCGCAGAGAGAATTAGTGGTGAAGCTCCGAGTTCGGTCAGACAGCAGCGCACAGCGTTTCTTCACCGCAACAAGTTTACACCCAATCAGGGTCCTACCGCCTACGAGAACTCAACCGGGAATTATCTCACCTTGCTATTGGTGCTAACAGTTTCGGAAATGCCGGTCGCTGGGGTTTCGCGATGAGCGAATGCGGTCCTGGCGGCGCTGTGGCGTGGCTCCCGGTCTGAGGCTCGCGAGCAAGAGCTTCTTCCCTCTCGACAACGACGAGGCGGACTGCACCAAGTAGTAGTAGTGGTGGTAGCGCGACGACGACCAAGACCACGGCCTCGACGACGACGGGGACGACGACGGGGACGACGACGGGGACGACGACGACGCGCGGTACGACGGCGACGTCGTCCAGGCCCAGGCTAGTGACTGTTGCTGCTGTTGTTGCCGGACGGATGAGCGATGCTGCTGCTGCTGATGCTGCTGCTGATGCTTGGTAATAATGGCGTGGCGATGCCTCGGTTGGCCGCCCTCGAGGCGGCCCTGCTGCTCCTCCTCTCTCTTACCGTTATAACGTACGCTACTGCTACTGCTACTGCTACTGCTGCTGCTGATGCTGCTGCTGCGACGAGTCCGCTTATTATCGTGCTTGCAGGCCTCCTTGGAGGTTACGACGCCCTGCTTGTACAACGTCCTTGCGGCTACGATCAGTGACGAACGCAGTGAGGCAGTGCCTGGTTTAGTGGGGCCCGTCGTACAACTCGAACCAAGATTTTTCATGTCCGACCTGCTGCTTTTTGTTTGTGGGATTTTTTTTTTTTTTTTTTTTTTTCGAGGACAAGAAAACAGAGAGAAGATGTGCGTCAGCTCGAGACAATCGTATAGGGTAATGTATATAGACTATTTTTAATCTTCAAAGATCTCAGGTGTGTTTTGCACAAAAGTTACTGTCCAAGTTGAAGCTATTCAAGTAGCAAGCACGCTTTCGAAGTACAGGCCAACATTGAATATAGTGAATTTATAACTTCATAAGTACCTTTTAAAGGAAGCAGAAAATAAATATTATCCGAGACACACCTAATGATTTATTGAGCCTTTGAAGATTAAGCATTTTGCATATTTCATTCATAAATTTATACATACAATGTTCTAGTAATATGGATACAAATTATCATTCTTAAAAACATTTGCACCAATTCGTTATACATAACAATTTATTCAATCAATTAATAGTACATTTCGACACGGGGGCGGAAGACGATTATTTCACTCACGAGACGTTTTTCGGCCGAGCGAAGCGAGGTCGAAAATTCGAGTGAGGGAAAAATCCTCTTACGCCCTAGTCTCGAACCGTATTTTTCATCACGAGAGCCGTAAAGTCGCATCAAACATGCGATTTTGTGGTTAGAGTGACGAAAATACATTTATGTATTTATTGGAGAGTAGTTTGCCCAATGTAAAAGTTATTCTAAAAATGTAAAGATGACTTCCTAAACAATTTCAGAGGGTGAATTTTCAATTCAGTTCAAGTATTAATAATTTCAATCGAATTAACGATAATACACGTTATATAATCAATAAAATATTATAGTATTTTAAAACTGTATTTACAAATCACACAAGTACAACTATTTTGACGTAGATACGTATACTGAATATAAATTACTAGTGATTTCGAAATAATTTACTTCCTGAGCCTGAAAGAAAGTAGCGAAATAGCAGTTAAAGATTAAAATGGCTGTATAAGCGCCAAACTGCAGCTACTTGTTAGCAGTAACGACCAATTTACCGTGAGAACTGTTAGCTTTGTATAGTTTCATCTCATCGTAGAGGTATTTATCAAAGACCTATTTGTACAATTTAAAATATTAATCATTCTGTCAGAAAGTTGTAAACTTACTCAATGCACTCAAAACTGCACATTCTAAATCGTTGCGGATAAAGGACTCAAATAAAGAAAAACGATTGTTTGTGCTGTATATATATAAGCTGAAAAATAAATCTCTCTGATTAAGCTCTATATTTTCACTATCCCAATAACCCACAAAACTTATTCAGAGCATTGTCTGAGATATTTTCACGAATGTGAACTTTGGAAAAAATAATCAAAAAATTTTAATCACTCATAACTGACGTTCTAATCATCCTTAAGCAATCTAAAGCGCTAAATCGAGAGCAAGATATACTTTTTAATGTTTTTCTTACAGATTAGAATTTCACTGAATAAATAAAGAAAAATATCTATACACACACAGGAAGTAAATTCTAGAAATTTATGTTCGAAGTAGTTAAATTCCACGTGTAGTCAGGCAATTTGTACAAGCAGATATATTACGTAAATCATTGTTGCTTCGTTAAATTGTACAATTACGATACATCTTCTATATAATAATAAATTCATTAAATTGAATGATGAATTTCAAAAATTTTCTAAAATTGAATATTTTGCAGTAATTCAAGAAAATGACAGGTGTAGTATGCATTGCATTTTCAAACATAACCATTTTTACGAATTTGAATAACCTTTTTTTAATCGTTTCATGCAACCGAATGGCCAATTTTGTATTTAAAATTCTTTTTTGTCCATCAACTAATGGAAAATAAGGAATTTATTCGTCTATCAATTTTTCAATATTCGATCCGATAAATATTCATTTACTTTTTGTAGAAGTAATAATGTTCTATGCACACGGAAAAAGATATAAAAATGTATCATCAAAATTCATTTTTAGACAGTCATGTGCAAGCGAAGCAGCTTTATTCTAGCCTAACATAAAAATGTAAATTGAAAAAGGAGTTTCATAGAACTTAAACTTTTTACCATCTATTCCTTAGATACTGGAACTGTTTTAAAGCAGACCCTGGCAGCGGCCTTTGTATTTAATACATGCTACTTTACCTTCATTTTGACAATATAATTTTTAATTTAAATAAGACTACATTTTTTTCTGCTGAAAATATCAGAAAGCAAACTATTCTCATCAATAAATATATAAGATTTAATATGCCGCATTTATTCAGTCAAAAGTTTATTATGACTCTAAAAATCAATTTTACCAAGTTATCTAGATAAAAAGTAAATTTCGAAAAGAAACACACAACACTAATTCCATCCTTCCCATTCCTGTATTGGAAGAGAAACTTTCCAAAATACTTACGTATACATGAAGCGGCGGTTATAATCAATCTGATATCGGAATTATCATAGTATGCTCCGCGTCAGTCAGATATTCATCTGCAACAGAAGAGAAAAAATACTCTCATGAAATCCATCAGTCTACATCGATAAATCGTCATCACATAAAATCACATAAAATCGGGAGAGAGAGAAGGGGGGGGGGAGAGGTACGGCAATACTACTTAAGGGTAAAGTTCGCAACTACTTAAACGTTGTCTCTCGGCATAGTCGGTCGCATCGCGAAAGCGCGACTACTTAAAGCCCTTCAACAAGTAGCTAGCGTGCGTCCGGCGATTATAAACTTGCCTATCGATTTAATCTCATAATACATACGTTTTATATACATATAGGATGGGCGCCGATAGAAAAGTGCAATTGAATAGAAGTGGCCGCGGTCTATACCTCGATGCTGCGTGTGTTTATGTGCAGGCGACTAATCGAACGCTCGCCTCTAATAAGATATGCGCGAGCCATAAATATTGGCGAGGATCGAGTGCGCGACAGCGAGAACAAAAAAGGTGGCGCGCACGCGAGCAGCAGCAGCACCAGCGGGGTAAGAGTCTCTCACCGGCGCGATTTCACGACTGATAAAGCACAAATTTCATGTAACCGGCTTATTTTTAAGACTTCCCTAAGTCGCTTATACGACAAAGTATCGGACGCGAACGCGCGAACGCGCTAGCAAGAAAGAGAGAGAGAGAGAGAGAAGAATCTCCATGAAGACTAGCGTACACGGCGGGCGTCTATACACCTGCTGCAGGCATCGATCAACGAGCGACGTTCGTGTTCAACACCGATGATGCGTCCAACAAGGATTTATCATCGAGTCTCGCTCTATATGCTATATTTTCTTCCGCTGCAGTCGCGCGCCACGTGGCTGATTCAATTATACGAGATTAAAAGCTGCGCTTGGGTATATTGCTTATTTAACGCGTTCGCTAAGAGTGTCGCGGATACTTCTGTCCACTCGGCGCTTTCGTGTAATTCTTTAAAATGCTGCAGTGCATGCACGATCTTGAAATCCAGTTACGCGTTTTTTCTTTCTTTCGTTCATTTTTTTTCCATCGTCGACAGCTATAATGGTGTGTTTCGTTCATGAAATACAGGCATGTAGATATCGAAATATTTTAATTATATGGGACCACAGTGAATTTGATTTGTGTATGCGGAGATTGTGAGCAACGCTTATTTATCGATCAGCCTCTCACTACACTTTTGCGAGGTCAAAAGAACCATCTCACGATCTACTTTGCCAGCACTGGAATATACCGCACCCCTACATATAGCAGAGCATATCCTAATTATCGATATTTCTATTCGATTCGAGCAGCGGCGGCAAAATCTATTAATCTTATTTAGCACAAAATATCGGGTAGGCTGCATGTACAACGCAGCATCTAAAGCAACATTCATAAACCTTCTTAGAGCACATTACACTTCGCAATACCTTACACGGCATCGCCCACAGAAGCAAAGACGTATATGAACGAAATGAAAAATAAAGAAATAAAAACAGCAAAGTCGAGCACACGCGCGCGCACGAGCAGTAAGAGTGAGAGAGAGAGGGAGAGAGAGAGAGAGAGAGAGAGAGAGAGAGAGAGAGTTAGGCGCTAGTCCAAAGAACGAATAGGCCGAACACGTTTTTTCTCTTGCTCTCTTTACTCGGCGATTTCCGTGAGTCGCGTGCGGAGCCCGATTCCTCGCGGCCCCGCAGGATGCATCGTGTGCACCAGCCAGCCAGCCAGCCAGAGAGAGAGAGAAAGCACTAGACGAGCTCTGGCTCAATCAATAATCTTAGCGCGCTCTCTGTGTGTGCCTCGCTTCTCTCTCTCTCTCTCTCTCTCACTCTCTCTCTCTCTCTCTCTCTCACTCGCTCGCTCGCGTGGCCCGAACCAATACTCACACACAGAGAGAGAGAGAGAGAGAGAGAGAGAGAGAGAGAGAGAGTAGCATACTTATATACATCCGTGTGTTATAACACAGAGACGCGGCGATGCGCTTTGTGCGCGCCTCGAGCGAACTGTGCTCGCCACTTTTGCAGTTCGACCCGAGAGAGAGAGAGAGAGAGAGAGAGAGAGAGAGAGAGAGAGAGAGAGAGAGAGAGAGAGAGAAAGTTTGTGACAACCGATCGAAATTCGTTACAAAGGAGAGTGAAGAGAGACGGAGGATGCAAAATGCCGCAATGGATATAGAGCCGGAAAGCTCGAGCTGTACGAGCAATGGAGTACTTTCCTGTGTGTATCATGTGTGTCTATGTGCGGAAGAAGGAAAAGTATCGCGGTGCATTTTTACGCGGCTGTTAGCTTGCGAGCGATCATTTCGTGTGTGGGTAAATATGCGATTGATTTGGAACTAGGGAATCAACGTTTTCGACAAGTATAAGGGAAGTTACATAAAAGTTTGATCGAAGTCCGCATCGTAAAATTCAATGAGACCCGCAT
The DNA here is from genome assembly GCA_900490015.1 of Megastigmus stigmatizans. Lineage (NCBI taxonomy): Eukaryota > Metazoa > Arthropoda > Insecta > Hymenoptera > Megastigmidae > Megastigmus > Megastigmus stigmatizans. The sequence goes on along the minus strand of UELV01147334.1, from coordinate 8,814 downwards.
TAACTCAAACTTGAATTGATTTTTTTCTTTTTTTTCGTTCAACTTGACCGTTCTCGAAAAGAATCAACAATACAGATTTTCTCTTTAAATACCAAGCAGTGATTAGATAGATGAGTAGATAGATAGATTGTCTTTTCGCTAAAGAAACGCGATAACTATCAAGGAGTCAAATCTTTATTTATTCTCCATAACTTCATCGTATAACCCAATTAGTTTAGCTTATATTACTTCTAAGTCAGCTATAGTAAGACAAGTCCTGACCTGTCTTGTTAAACTCGGCATGTATCTATAATACTTACATGCACGTCCATGTACGGCGTATCTTACAATCTAAACTTAGATATAACCACCTTTGATATAAGTATAAGTTCATTTTTGTGAGATTTTACGAATTATTCACGTTTAACTGTGACAAAGTTCTTTTGTGATATTGAGTGTAGAGGGTAGTGAATTGTATAAATATAATAACGTAGCAGTGAACGAGCTAGCGACATCTAAACATATAGTAATTTAATTACTCTCTGACGACCAAATTACTCCCACAACGAAGTCTTCGATCAGTACTGGTCCTCAACTAGCTGAATTATCACCACTACAGCTTCACCGAAAGTAATTCCACTCGAGTTCGCGAGTCAACATTACGGAGCGTAAACTGGAAGATTGCTCAAAAGGAATGAAATGCAGTGTTCAGAAGAACCGTTAAATAAGTATCTATGACAGTATATTAAGAGTGTGAAAAAATCATTTAATTGAAAACATAAAACAATATTAACGTCTTGGCGTATATTCATCTGTTTCTGCTGTCATGCATTAGATATACAGATAGCAATAAACTTGATTTTTTTTTATGCAAATGTTCTTTATCCTTGCAATTTTATTACGGGCAACAACACTTTTTAAGATTTTAATGATTCAGCCCCAAGTAACTCTTTTAACAGTCACACGAATAAGTGCGCTGTTAGTTAACGAACAGCTGTTCCGGAATAATTACACGGTAAATCCAAGTGTGTTAAAGAAACACGTTTGTGTCACAGATTTTCATACTTGGATGTGTGTTATTCGTATTAAGCATAGGCAGCACACTTCCAAATGTATAAAATATCTGACGCAAACGTGTACTTTTACACACTTGGATTTACAGAATAGTAATTGCATCAGCTCGAACAATGAGCTTCGAACGCCTTACCCGAATTAAAAGCAATGTTCCACAGGCACTTCAACAATAATGAAGAAAAACAATATTTTTATTTTATAAAGAAAGACTCTAATGGGCAATAACGAACAATAATACTCATTATTATGACTACAGACATAAGAAACCTACTATTTTCTCCTTTTACATAGGAGGAGTTCCTTACGAGACTTTTTTAGATAATTTCTTAGAATGAACCTATAAAAGGTAAAAATTGTAGTTTTCTCCTTTCATAGCGTCAATTCTCATTAGAGTCTATATTATTATTAAGTACATTAGATAATCTTATCAAATTATTTTCATTCTCCATGGCTCTATCAAACACCTGGAACTCGCATGAAACTCGGTAAAAAAAGGAATTATACTCAATCATTTTATTCGCCAGAGACTCGAAGCACATTACCCGCTTTTCAGCTCAACCCCACACTCAAATCTCGAGTATATCCACACATCAGATAGAAACGTTAAAGCACACACTTAAAACAAGAGTCTCGCGTGTATGTGCACGCATCGAAAAGCCTAGCATATACGCACGTGTCTGCCTTCGTCATCAAGGACAGAGAACAAGAGAGCGAGCAAAAGAGAGAGAGAGAGAGAGAGAGATAGAAAGATAGAGAGAGAGCTTGCCTCCATTCATCTTGGCCATGCGGAGGTTGCGCAGACGCGAATGTAGGTATACGTCATGCGGGGGACGACAGATGTAACGGCATGTAGAGTCGAGTTATAGGAGACGCGTCGCGTCCTCTGCTCCATCCTGCGCCTTAATTTTTCATGTGCTCTTTCGACTTTGGATGGCGGAGATCAGATGCGGTGACAAGTTGTAGAGAGTATGATGACCTTTTTGAGACAGGTGATATGCCATTATTTTCTTTTTTGAATTTCTTTTTGTTTAGGGCCTTGAATATTACTTGATGCGTAGTTTTTCGTTGTGAGCGATTTTGGAGTAAAACAAAGACAAATTTTCCTTCATTAGCTTCGCAGATAAAATGGAACGAAACGAATAGCTAGTTGATCCGATTACACTGTCTCTTAACAAATTATGTATCTGTGAAAAACCTTCGCGTGTCATTGGAAATCATAAATAAAAAAGCTTCAACTCATCCAGAAAACGAATTCCTACAACTCCGCAGTTTCTCCGATATTCCATCATCGCCGTATTCGTGTGCAGGTACAAGCGCTCGACGTTTCACTTCCATCGTATCGTTTTCTTGCTTCGCTACGCGCGTGTGTACAGCTCCTTTTCTTGTCTTCTCTTTTACGCTCGTTCGCGATACGAACACGCAGCGAGGACGTTTCGATGCAGTTTTACGGCGCGCCTCAAGCATTATAAGGGTGTTTGTGTCGGAGCTCCGACTCCTAGTTTCTTCGAAATTTCGCCGTTGCTCGTCAATATTTTATTGAGCAATGTAATCGAGCTTCTTTTTCGCCGTCGTTGCGCGGATAAGCGATAAGTATCGCGATCGGTACATTGACGCGTCGGGCAAAAAAGTTTGCTTCGTGTGTGAGCTTAATCATCTGCTGTATACTTTTTTTAGGTTAATTTTTTTTGGTTGGATATTAATTAGTTAGTGGCAAAGTTTTGCAGTAAAAATACTGGAACATAATTACGTCAGGAATCGTGCATGATATGATTATAAGATCAATAATGATCTAAATGCTGGTTTCAGTCTTTCGTTATATTTTCCTTATAATCTAAGATAACAAGCAATTTAATGATCCGAGTGTGAACAATTCTTCTTTTGTAGATCCGCTTGAGTTTTGCGACATAATACAATTTCGGGAACGAAGTACTTTAATGACTGAGCAACATTTCAGTTTAGCGAAAAAACAACGTACTTTGACTATCGTCTCGTTCGAAATGAATGACGCGCTCACTTAACGATCTCTCTTAAACCTTCGAATGCGACCTTCATTTCCATAACATAAACTTACGTGCCAAATTTCAAATCAATATCTCAAACATTTTCTGAGTTATGTTTGCTGTCACATTTGCGCTCGATATATATATATACTTTCGTCGCTTCGATAGAATGCCAAAATTTCACAGCATAAAAGTATACCTTATAAGTATACCGATCAGCCCTAATACTCTTATTTACTATAAAATGCAATTTTTCCTCTCGGAATATTTATGTTTTGTATGCAGAAATACGTAAAGATCAGAAAAAGCTGACTTTCCTCAGTTTCGATTCAGCGTACATAAATAAAATCCGTTATTGAACACGAATTCTAACTGCTTTCGGATAAAATTCGTGATCACTTCTCTTTTACAAGTATCAAAGCTTCCTTCATGGCTGTAAGTCATTAAAAAAGACCACATTGGGGAACTGCATTTTTATGATCCCACAAAGAAACGAGATTTTAATGAAATCGAATATGTACTTGGAAAAATTGCTATAATCGACGCTACAATATCATAGACTTTTTGGAACAAAAAATTCAAACAGCCGACCGTAAAGGACGTGATTTATTTTCCCTTTCAGCCTCGGCCGCAGAATAAAGAATTCATTTTCGCCGGTGTTCGCACTACAGCTCGAGTCGCGTAACGGGATTTCACATGATTCCCAGCAAACTCTCTCCCTTTATCTCGTACAGCTCGTGCCGCGCGCAACCGTCTGCTTTTATACGGACAAGCTGCAGCTATTGCCAGGCGTGAGTATATAACCTGTACGGTTTTAGAGGACAGCTCGTCTCTCTCTCTCTCTCTCTCTCTGACAGCTGACGCACGCACGTGCGCCTAACGCCAAGGGTTCTGAAAATTTGCTCCTCTTGCTGGATGATATGGAGGAGAAAGAATATAATAATGGGATATAGCGAGAAGCGGGCACTTTTTTGCCAATGGAAGATCGCATATGATACGTGTGGAGCTTGTGTTTATGCAGAATTATTTTTGCACTTCTTTTTCCTCCTTTCGCTGCTTATATTTTTAGAGATAAGCGACTTCCGAACGTCCCAATTTCTGTGCGATTTTAGGCTTTGTATGGCGGTGATTTTATCCTGGATGCTCGTTCCTTTTTTTTTGTAAATCAGGATATTGTCAAAGATAAGCTTACTATATATCGAGGGTTTGCATAAAATATGGTGGCTTAACATTACATAATCAAGTATTTGCTGCCAAAGAATTTTCTTTAAGATGATTTAAAAAACTTGAAAATTTAGTAGAACATTTCATACTCTAAATAGGAAATGTGAGTAGAAGATACACACAGATTGCTTTTCTATATCAATAATAGTATCAAGCATTGCCGTTGATCCAGTCACGTCAGAACTTGTCTTCAAAAGATAAATAAAAAGATGCGTTACGTAAATGCAAAGAATGTAATTTTTAATGTTAAAAATAAATAGCGTTCAATCTTTTGTAATGGTTGGTCAATCTACAAAATCGATATCCGTATTGTTTCTAAGCGAAAGCTTTTTTAAGCGCCCTTTGTTTAAGTATATTTATGCGAATATGCAATATACTTTGTAGACTGTTCGCAGCGTTTCCATCGCCACATTGTGTAACAGGATTTTTATTAAAGCACACGAGTATAAGTTTGCGTATCGCATTTTTTTATATGATTTGATGGAAAAAACGTATCCGAGAGTATCCGGTTCACAATCTATCAGTCTTGTGAATTTCGAGTAGTACGCAATGTATTTCTTTGAGCTTCTCATGGCCTACTTATGCACAAAATAATATATTTCGATTCCTTTGCAGGACGTGTTGCATTTAAGTTAAGAAGTTGTTTAAGCTAAGGCTATTTTAATCGACTAATTTTTTCATCGAATTTACTGATCATTTAAGGCAATATGTCATTTATTTTCAGTGATCCAAATTCATATCTACTTGTATAAGCTTTAATTCGGTCGAATAAAATATATTGCTTTTTTTTTATTTAAAGTTTTAAAATGTCTAATTAGAGGTTTTAATGGCATTTTCTCTATTTTAACTGTGCACCTTTTGTGGTGTTAATATTAATCCTATTTTGAAATCGAGATTTATACTATAAAAGAAAGATTTTCTATCCTTTGAAAGATTTATAAAAAGACTTTAAAAGGATAGAAAAACCATTGCAGTGCTGGAAATGACAATTCAATATCTTTATAGAATTTACCAAGATTCAATTCAAGTCTAATGAGGATCAACTAAAGCTACGACTTGTTATACATCCATTTTTATAAATGTTTTCATTGCTTGAATAACAAATATTTTTCAATATAAACGTAAAAAAGGAGAAAATATAGGTGATAGATTATTTAATTCTTTGCGAATGCATATAATAATAAGTAAATTGAATGTTACCGCTGAATTAGCGTAAGTAGATAAATACTGGCTCTAACCAGATTCCATGTCTTTAACAGATTTCAGTGAATATTCTAATTCAAACCCTACTTCATTCAGTAGACGAATCATTGCCTAAACTTAATGCTTTGCAAACACTTTATTCAACGTTATAAATCACTATTATACAATTCATCTACCCCTAAATTCAGTACACGTAATTCCAATACACTTTTCATTTCAGAATTTTGACGCGCGCTGCCAAGGTAAGTATCCCAATGAGCGCACGGCCAAGTATTTTTCATCAGCGCAATATTCATATTTCGCCCAAGATTCCGCGCGATTCTCCAACGTCCCCGACTATTCGCTGAATGCAAATAAAAAAAGACTCCGCATTACGAAACCGAATGCTCCTTTCTAAATACTTCCGCTATCGTTTTTTTCTTACTTCAGGACTAAGAGCAAAAAAAGAAAAGAAAAGACAGATCAACCGTGGGACGGTATTTTGGTGAGAGAGAGGCCGATTTAGCCACCCACGCGAGTCCTCGAGCTTTTATCGCGATTGGAATTACATTATACGATTCGGACGTGTATGTACGTATAGACGCGTCATATATGGCTCACGTAGCATCGAACGTGTCAACGTCTCTCCCCACGCACACGGTTGTCTCTTTTACGTCTACCACGTCTATAGACAGGAGCAGAAGCTTATCTCGTGCAGCCGAAATCAAGCTCTTTCTTCTTCGTCTAACATCCGGCAGAAAATACTCGAGAACTGCGCATCGCGTTGGCATCCCACCGACCTACGCACACGTAGCCCATCAATTAAGTCTGAATTTCCGCGCTTTCGGCGCGCCCTTTAAAATCATTTCTCAAGGAAAAGGCAGAAAGGAAAAAAAACACACCACCAAGAAATCTCCCCATATCTCGGTGAGGGGAGGGAGAGTAAAACGTCGGATATATCCGTCACGTCTCTCCGCCCCGAAAAGAACACGTATACACAGCTGTTCCAGTCCGAAAAACGAACGGGGGACGCGACTCAACTTCTCTCCCTCTCTACCTATGTGTAATGTAGAAGAGGGAGAGCGAGAGAGAGAGAGAGAGAGGAAGCGCAAAGCCGCAAGAGAGTACGGCTACAGTGAGTTTGCGCGCGCGCTTGCGTGGATGGTCCGAGAGAGAGAGAGAGAGCGAGAGAGAGAGCCGGACTCGCGGGTGCGCGCGCGGGACTGACGTCACCTCTCGGCTCTGAGAGACTCTCTCGCGGGCCTGGGCTACGTTGCGGAAAAACGTTGTCATGGCAACGACTGCGCTGAGAAACTCGCCCGACGTCTCCTCTCTCCCTCTCTCTCTCTGTGTGTGTGTGTATACGTGTAATGAGACACGTATATGTGTAGACGCTCGACCGAGGAAGACGGCTGAATAGGGAGATGCACAGCTCGACAGCCGAACACAGGCAAGTGTATAGAGGAGAGAAACGGATAGGGAGTTGAAAGGGACGCTCGGCTAGAGTCGGTCGCCTCTGTCTTCGCGTGTATAATGATAAGGAGAAAAGGCGAATCGACGGGGATCTCCCTTTGATCTCGAGCGAGACGAAGAACTGGCATACTATATATATATATATACACACTGAAAAGAGACACGGCCGAAGAGAGACACTTTCCTTGTCTTCTCTCACCGTATATCTCGCTCTCTTTATCTTCTTCTTCGTAGATGAAGAGTGGGAGAGCGCTATATAGAAAAGAGGGAAAAGGGGGATTCAAGGAGACGAGGAGGAGAAGATACCATCCTCGCATTTATTGGATTTTGCAATTCTAACGGGAATCACTCCATCTCTCTCTCTCTCTCTCTCTCTCTCTCTCTCTCTCACACACACACACTCCCACTGTATATTCAGCTCGGTTACTTTATGCAAATTGAGCCGCGACGAGTATCATTTCTATTTGTTTGCAGTCTCTTTTTTATATATTTCATATTTTCCGAGCTACTCCGCATCAAAAGCGGACTTTGTTAAGCAGCGTATTCGTCGATAAAAATGTTCATTATATCGTCATTCACCAATTTCAATTGGATGTAACTTAAGGATCAAACTGTATAGCGTTCGAAGGTGTGCATGCACACACGGTACATCCAGCCCAGTTTATCGCTGTTTTAATTCTATTGAAACTTGCGCGCGCGGCTCTGAGCGGCGAATTTGAACGGGACCATAACTTTGATTTGGCCGTACTTTGTTCTAAATGTCTCACTGATTAGTTTACCAAACTCGCGAATAACAGCGAACAATGTTCAATCTAATTTACAGGTTCGCGATAGCTGAGCGCATATTGGCTAGTCCCGTTACTGCTCAGCTCTCATTTCTTGAACTATACCAAAAAAAAAAAAAAACAAGATAACTTTAGCTCACTGCTCTCATCTATTATCGTTTCACTCACTGATACATACAGTAAAACTGATTTTGTATAAAAAAAAAAACTAGACATAACTGATATTTTACGTTTGAAAAAATATAATTAGAGATGCTAATTGGTGTATAACCTATATAAGCGCAAGCACATTTTTTTCTCATCTCAACATATACGTCATGTTCACCTTCTTTCCCATAATCCTTCAAGGCGATACAACGCCTAACGACAAAAGTCACGTAGCGGCTACCTCGGCATGTACTTAGTCGTCGTCATTACGTGTCTAACGCGTGCCAAACGCAATCTATCAATCAATATCTCGACTCCCACCGTTATACATATCGTATATATATATATTAAGCGCTACGCTGTAGCGTATATATAACGCATGTACGTATACACGTACATTACGAGCGGCGCGGCGTCTCCCTCGCACTGTCCGTGTCACTCGCTCGTACTACACACACACACACACACACAGAGACCCACACCTGTTCCGCCGTAATGGCTTTCTCAAGAGTCGAATTCAAATATGCGATTGATTTATCGAACTGCACTGCCTTACAAACACACCACGCGACGCTTTGACTTGCGCGCAAGTATAGTGAATTTCACGAGGAATATATGGAGAAATTGGAAATTGGCAATTTTTGCGAGTGTAAAATATCGATACGGCTGTCGGAAATATATACCCATCAGTTATTGCTTCGGTAGCTGTCCGTACGTTTTATTTTTGGGCAATTTTTAGAGACAGATTGGCAAGAATAGATAATCTCGCTCACTGCATCCAGTCATTTACGACTGGTGATGTGAATATATTACAAGGCTATATTTGAACGTCGAATAATAGGAGTGCGAGGATACTAGGGGGCTAAAATAAACATGCGCTCTTCAATAGCGCAGCGGTAAATGGTCACGCGCGATGAATAACGTTATATATATATATATATATATATATA
>UELV01147326.1:0-10905 GCA_900490015.1 Megastigmus stigmatizans | reverse complement strand
GGCATGACCAGTCTTTTTACATTTTATACACTGTACAAGTGCTGTGTTAGTACGCGGCTGTCTGTCGCAGAACGCACAAAATCTTTTCTGCTCCATTTCAAAGTGTTGCCCTCTTGCGGGAATAATTTATTAGTTCGACCGCGACGATGTATACTGATGAGCACTTTAGCAGAGCAAGCCGAACATACACACTTATTTTATTAATTTGAACACACCTATTATGTACAGTGGTGACATGCGCAGAACCGACATGAAAAATGTCGCCCAGCCTCGTCACAAGAAAGCCTCCAAAGCACACACAAAAATTCAGCAATAGTGATGCAAGCGCAGCACCCCCAGTTTTGATAACGATGGAGATGATGGCCTGCATAAAGGTGCATGCAAGTAACCTGCAACAAAACGCCCGAAGGCAGGCAGGCAGCAGTACCAAAGCCAAAAAGCGAGAGCGCAAAGAAAAGCGTGTGTCTGTCAGACTTACCAGAGAGAGAGAGAGAGGGAGAGGGAGAGAGATAATGATAGAATCCGTGAATAAGAGGGGGAGTAAGAGGGAGAGAGAGAGAGAGAGACGAAGGAAGCGACGAAGACGAAGACGGTGACGGAGGCAGAGGCAGATGCAGATGCAGAGGCAGAGGTAGAGGCAGGTACAGAGGCAGAGGGAGAGACAGAGAGGAGGGATAGTGGGATGGAGGGAGTGAGGCAGAGGATGAAGGATAGTGGGGTAGAGGGGGAGAGAGAGAGCGAAAGAGCGGGAAGGAGAGGGAATGAGTGCTCGTATATCGCCAGAAACCCATGATTTTCTTGAGGAGGATAGAGAAATGCTTCGAAGGGGGCAATCTTGTTGAATAAGTCGAGAATAATATTGAATAGACTCTCTGCAAGAACATCAATATTTGAGTTTGAGTTGAGGGGCACAGAAGGTTAAAAAGAGACAGAATTTAAACACGTAGATGAAGTGTCCGAATCTGCCGGAAAAGTAGCTGAGAAATGATATGTGATGGAGTGAGTAAGATGATCAACGTTTATACAGTTTAGTGACCGAGAGAGGATGTTTTTATTTACATGTGGTGGAGAGAAAAATTTAAAGCGGATGGACGTTATGTCGTGACCTGCGATAAATGGCGATGAAGACTTGTGATATGAGATCAGGGACAAGGCGTCATTGAGAATAAAAAAATCAAACCATGTGTGCGAGCTGTGATCCTGACAAATGACGTGATTAGTAGGCTCAGAGGGGACAAGGTAGAAAGAATGCGCTTCAATAAGAGATTTTAAATGGGTGGAGTCGGCGTTTATTCTGCCATGTTGCAGTTAAATCCTCTGAAAATAACGTTGGGATTAATGGTAGGAAAGCTGATAGCGTATTAAAAAATATCTCAGATAATTGCAAGGCAACGATTGGCCTGTTTGTCTAGTGACTGGTTTGTGACAAATAGGACACTTGGCAGGCTGCTTCCTTGTCATAACAAGAGACGCATATTAATAACAAAAAAGTGATATTGGTGGGACTGGGGGATACCATTAATCAATAACTGCACATATCTACTCCACGAGGTATTAATTTATTGCAGCCGCTGTAAGAGTTCTTATTCATGCCAAGCACATGCAAGGCTGATTTAGTGCAAAAATGTAAGAAATGTAGAATTTCTCCCAGCATCAGAGAGAGGGAGAGAGAGAGAGAGAGAGAGAGAGAGAGAGAGAGAGAGCTTAGTTCATGATACTCAAGTCAGCAGGCAGGTAGGTAGCGGCAAGACTCAGAAAACAATGGTTCTCGACTAAAAACTAAAAAATCTTGTTAATAATAGTATAATAACCAATTTCGTAAAGTTTTAGCAATTGAACAAATCTACATTTTTTATAACTCCTAGAAGCCCCGAATGCGAGCTGGTAGATAGATTGTATCGTGCCTTTCGATTCTAATATTTATGAAACAAAGCCTGCCTAATTTATAAAATTGACAGATGTTGATAATAATATTATTATAACCAATTTTGTAAAGTTTTCCCCATTGAGCAGTTCTACTTTTTTTATAACTCCTAGAAGTCGCGAAATCGGACTGGTAGGTAGATCACATCGTGTGCTTTTGAAAAATAGCTCTCTTTCTGCGAGACATCCGATCCTCCACCGTGAGAGATATGATTTACTAATTCCTATAGTTGTTTTGCAACCGAGGGATTTTCCGTGGTCTGTGGTAGGAGCAAGGAAACAGGGTTCGTGGATCTAGGTGAATGAGTCAGGGCGAACACAGGCGTTTCTTTAATAACTATGTTTATTAAATTGGCCTTACAAACTAAATACAAAAAGATAGCGGAACTAAGCATCGGCTCCGGTGGGGTTCGTAACCTGAAACAAACAAGAGCGCTCTACTAAGATACAATCATGGCTATACATCTAGTGTCGGCGTGTGAACGTGTGTGTGTATGTACGAGGTTACATTTAAATTTACCCAATGTGTCTACGGATAAACAAGATTACAAAACTACGGTGAAGCTAAACGACTGTCTCGTTTACGACGGAGCGCCGTCGGTAAACGAGGCAGTAACCGCTGAGTCGCGCAATCAACGGGGTACCGTTAGATGGCGCGACTAGACGGAACGGAACGCGGATTGGGTAGGTGTGTGATCGGGGTCGGCCTTGTCTTTCCACAACGGAGCGCCGTTGTGGAGGGGCACAGAATGGCGAATCTAGAGAATCCTGGGGCACCAGGTATTCGTTAGTTACTGCCGGACGGCGGTATCGCAGTGGCGCGGACGCGTCGCGGTGGGGGAAGGGGGAAGCCCTGGAGACTTGACACCGGGGCGCCGATATTCAAGCCGCGAGGACTGGTTGCGCTGTAGCACGGAGCACCGAGCTTACAGCGGGGACAACCCGGGGCACCGGTCAGGAGGCCACTCGCTACCTGGACCACCAGGATAGAGAGAAGTCGTCTGAGTCGGAGCACCGGACTGACTATGCGCTCCGACCGCGTATGTCGCCTTTTATAGCCGCGATAGCAGCGGCGGCGGCGAGAGCGTTCGGCGGTGTGAGCTGCGTGCGCAGCGCTCTCGCGGGTGGGAGGTACACGCCTGTAACCCTCTGCGCGAAAACGCCGAGGCTTGCCGGGTTGCGGTAATTGAGGGGCGCTCGTCGCATCGCCCCTTCTTTCGGAGAGTGGGCCTCAGAGGCTCACTCTAACGGCCGGTGACGGAACGGGTATTCGGGGGAGCGGTACTAAACTCGCTCGAAGTCGCCCGCGGTTGCGAACTTCGAGGGAGGACGGTGTAGTAAATAAAAAAATATAAACGGACTTACGGAGCAGCTGCGGATTTTCCGTACGGTGCCATCCGCATTGAGCTTCACCTCTCACTTTGTGTCGCCCCGGCGGGTGCGGTATCGTAGCATCCCGATGGGGATTTCCACGGGTGGGCCCTCCGGGAGCGCGACGGTGACGGTTGGTCGTGGTGTGCCTGCTGGTGGTCGTTTGGCGTCGGCTGCTGGCGTGCTGGCGGTGGTGACTGGGTCGGGGGTGGCGGAGGTTTCTTCGGCTGCCGTTGTTGGTGTTGCCGGTGGTGGGCTGTTGGTCGTTTGTGTGCCGGCGGGTTTTTTTCCTGCGTTTCCTGTCCGCCAGTGTAGAGGTCGCGGGTTGCCAGTGGCCTTTATGACTGGTCCTATCCGGCAGACCTGTGGCGCTAACTTAATTGCCGGATTCTCCGTTCTCTTCGCCAGGCTTTGCCGCAGAGTCTGTATCCGCTTGTTCCATTCCGGCGTGTCGAGAATCTCCAACTTTTTTTTTCTTGATGCCGCAGGTCTTGCGTTTAGTTGCGATCCCCGGCACGGCCGGTCTGGTGCGGGCGGGTTTTTTCGCGAGCTGTGCCGCAGGAGCCTTAGCAGGTGGAGCGTGGACCCGTGTTCGCCGGTGCACACGGAGAGTATTGGTGGCCGGCTCCTCTGTCTCGCTGGCTGGTTGTGGTGATGGCGCTTGGATGGCTGGCTTTGCGTCGAAGCCGTCGGGCAAGAGCGGTGCGGCAGGCGTCGGTGGTGTGACGGTTGGCGGTGGTGAAGCGGTTGTTGGCGATGGGACGCGTTGAGTGGCCAGGGACTCAATGGGTGTCGGCTCGTAGTGGAGCTCGCTGGTGGTCGGGCCGGGGCTGTATTCCTCGAGACCTATTAGTTCCCATCCTTCGTCGGCCATAGCTTCCTCGAGGCTGCTAACCGCCTGGTCCGTCTCGCGTATAGCCTCCTCGTGAGATATTTCGCGGTGTACTGAATATATCCGAAGCTTTTTCCATGGCTTTGTGGTCGTTCGGCGATTCTATGAATTTGTTCGACTGAGCTACTTCCCGCTATTGTTTATTCTTGTGTTTGTTTGTATGCCTTCATGTCCTTTATGTGTACATGCTGGCTTATTTTTCCAGTAGTATCTATTAGATCATAAATAACTGGCGATATTTTCTTGTTTATTTTGAAAGGTCCGTCTGCTTTCTTTTCTAAACCTGCACTGTAGTTTTTGGCCTTGTCTGATAGTGTATGCAGACTCTTTAGCACGAGATCGCCTGAGGCGGACTCCCATTTTCGGCGGCGCAGGTTGAAATGATGCCGTTGCTTATCGAAACTGCGCGCGATAATTGTTCGAGCGAGTTCGATCGCCACTTGTATGCGTTTCCTTCGGCCGTCCGTTCCTGGTGACGTTCACACGAACTAACCCCACCAGACACTCAGGGTGCCTGGTGGGGTTAGTTCTCTGCAGTGGTTAAGGTAGGCAGGTGAGGTTGTATGCGAAAGCAATTTCGGCGAGATGACTGTCCCAAGTTTTCTCATTGTCCTTAATAAACAGTTTTATCATGGTTTTAACGACCCGGTTGGTTCTTTCGACCGGATTGCACTGAGGTGCATATGGTGGTGCGCGGCGATGTTTGATGCCACTGTCGTTTAGAAGTTTTGTAAATTCTTTTAATATGAACTGGTGTCCATTGTCGCTGATGACAATTTTCGGGCATCCGTGACGCAGGATGACGTTAGTACGTAAAGCGTCTTTAGCGGCTGTTGCTGTTGCCGTGCGCATCGGCTGCAGTTCCACCCATTTCGTAAGTCTGTCCTGCATGACAAATAGCTGTGTGTGCCCAGTTGGATCTGGGGAGTGGTCCTACCAGATCTACGGAAACCATCTCCCAGGGCTGTTCTACATTTGTCGCATGCATTTATCCAGGTGTCGCTTGTTGGCTAGCTTTATGACGTTGACAATTGTCACAGCTGCGTACATACTTTGTTTCGTCGCGGAGCATTCCTGGCCAGTAGTATAGGCGGGCAAGACGTTTTAATGTTTTTGCTACGCCCATGTGGCCTGCAGTAGGTGCATCATGGTTTTCATGTAGCACGCGGTGTCATTCGTTGGTTGGGATGCATAATTTCCATTCTTCGGCTGGATCGTTTTCATTGAAATCTAATGTATGTAGGATATGTCTGAATAGTCTTCCGTTGCGTATGCAGTACTCTGGGTTACCGTCCGGGTTTTTCCGTACCTTCTTTACCGTTTGTAGGTACCATTTGCATTTTATCGGCTGGTTTATCTGGAAGACTGGTTATGGTTGCCGGGAGAGGGCGTCCGCAACGACATTATCCTTGCCTCGTCGGTAAATGATTTCGTAGTCCCACTGGCTCAGTTCTAACGCCCATCTGGCGAGCCTGCCTGAAGGGTTATCAATGTTATTTACCCATTTGAGAGATTGGTGGTCGGTGATCACTTTAAAGTGGTATCCCTCAAGGTAATCCCGCATTTTCCAAATGCCCCATTTTACACCCAGACATTCGAGCTCTGTTGCCGAATAATTTTTTTTTGCCTTTGTTAGTGTCTTGCTGGCATAGGCTATGACGCGTTCGTTAGCGCCTTCACCTTGTGTGAGTACTGCGCAGAGGCCGTCTTTACTTGCGTCTGTCTGGAGTGTAAATGTTTGAGTCCAATCTGGGCATGCTAGTACGGGTGCTTCTGTTATTTGGCTTTTTAATTCTTCGAAAGCTTTTTGCTGACTTTCCTCCCACTTCCATTTAGCTTTCTTTTTAAGAAGTGAGTTTAGAGCGGTGGAGATTGCGGATGCATTCCTTATAAAACGGCGGTACCATGAAGTTAGACCCAAGAAGCGTCGCAGTTGTTTGACGGTAGTTGGCGCTTCTAAATTTTTGATAGCATCTATTCGGTCGGGGTCAATGCGTAGTCCTTTTTTATCGACGACGTGGCCAAGATATTTGAGGCTGTGTCGTGCGAACTGGCATTTGTCCCAGTTTGGGATAAGGTTAGCTTTTCTTAACCTGAGTAGGCCTTTATCCAAGAGTGCCAAGTGTTCGTCGAAAGTCTCCGTTATTATTACTGTATCGTCCAGATATGCTAACGCGTGTGGTGCTATCTCGGGAGTGATCACTTGATCTATTATAGAAGACGCTGGAATGTAGATGGCGCTGCGTGTAAGCCGAAAGGCATCGCCGTGAATTCGTAGAGACCTCTTCCGGGCACTGTGAATGCAGTGATCTTACGGCTTTCTTTTTCAAGCAGCACTTGCCAGTAGCCGTTTGTTAGGTCGATAGTTGATATATATCTTGCCCCGCGAAGCTTTTTTAGTGTTGCATTGATCTGAGGTATCGGGTAGGCGTCTTTCTCGGGGGCATCGTTTACCTTTCTGAAGTCTATGCAAAATTGAGGCTTTCCGTCTTTCTGACGGGCTATTACAACTGGAGAGCTCCACGGGCTCTTTGACGGGCAAACTACTCCCTCTTTCAGCATCTTGTCTAATTCCATGCTCATTATTTCCTGTTTTGCCGGGTTGCATGGCCTGTGGCGTTGTTTTATCGGTGTCTCTTTCTTTAACCTTATCTTGAGCGTTATAAGGGGCGTTGTGCCTCTGACTTTGGCAAATAATTCTTTTTCGTTGTCAAGCAGGGTGTTTAAGCGGTTCATATTCTTTGGTGTTAGGTCTGAAATGCACTGGAGACTGTTGCCGTGCATATGCTTGGCGCTTTGTTGACCCCCGGTATTAATTCTTGACCGTTCAGGGTGACTTTGATGTCTAGTTGCCGTAATATATCCATGCCGAGGAATACTTCGCATGTTCGGGTTTCCATTATGAAGAACGTGTGTTCGAGCTCTCGGTTTAGTATGACGGTCTTTCCGGTTACTGTGCCTGTCAGGGTGGTTTCTGTACCGTCAGCCATTCCGGCCTGACACTGTATTTCCACTCGTGTCCAGTCAGATGATGTACAGTGCTGATATACTTGGCCATTGATGAATGAATTAACTGAGCCAGTGTCTACTAGCGCAAGATACTCACGGTTGCCTATTCTCGTTTGGACATAGTGTCTATGTTCTTCTTGGGCCGGTCGAATGGTTTTCGGCCCCGTTTGAGTTTTCCGACCTCGGGCAAGTACAATCATGTGATAGCACGTTATATTTACCGCACCAAGAACAGAATCTGACAGGGGTATTATTGCAGTTTGTCCGGTCGTGGCCCCGTTGTTTACAGCGCCAGCAGCATTCTTTGCGGTTGTATGTCTTGGGTACGGTCATCGTAATATTTTTCGTGGTTGGTTTAAACTCTCGGGTGTCCTTATTTATTTGTCGCATTGTCTCGTCTAGCTCTTCCGCCAGCTGTATAACGTCATTCACGCATGTTATTTCGTTACATCGTATATGCAGAAGATATTCTGCTTTCATTTGATAATACAGGGTATCCAGTTGTTGTTCTAGGCTGTAGCCTCCTCTACGTCCCATCAGTGTGGAGACGCGAATAGATTCTTTTGCCCCTTGCCGGCGGTCGTTGATCTGACGATCAAGGTGTCGTAATTCTCCAGAGGATAGAAAATAAGCGCGTAGACTGTCTTGTACGGCTCTCCAGGTTAGGTTAGCTTTGGGTAAATTGCGGTACCAGAGCTGAGCATCGCCTCGCAGTAATTCGGGGTGTCCGGTGATCAGTTGTTCATCTGTTAGCCGGTAAGCAGTTTGTAGCTCGTCTACGCGTTCGAGGAAAGTATATACGTTATTGCCTTCGAAGTGACATCCCCATTTGCGCATTGTTTCGAGGGTTCTGATGTGCGCCGTTGTGGAATTTTCGACCATAATTACGCGTTCTACATGTTCGTTGTTATGACTGCTTTCTGTCATGAATCTTGACCCTAGCGTGGTATTCCTGCCTAGAACTTGAGTTTCGATGATGTGTGTTAGATCTGACGTTTTTTTCTCCTTGGTGAATTCTGAAGCGTTTTCTTTCACATAATTCCTCATGCATTGGCGGAGCATGTCTAAAGTACCGCTGGTATCCAATTCGTAGCTTGCTAGTTCTTCGATTAACTCCTCCTTCTTCAGGTTGTAAATCCAAGAAACTGCGGACATCTTCCTGTATTACAAAATTCGCGGTCGGAACAAATGTTAAAAAGATTTTGTGTATTGTACACGCTGTAATTTGCCTAACAAGTGTACCTAACTTCGGTCGATGTATCGGTATGTATAGCCGTAAATCTATGCCGTAGAGCTCTTGAGAAACTGTTCGGGGGCCATGTAACCGAGCGATTTTCCGTGGTCTGTGGTAGGAGCAAGGAAACAGGGTTCGTGGATCTGGGTGTATGAGTCAGGGCGAACACAGGCGTTTCTTTAATAACTATGTTTATTAAATTGGCCTTACAAACTAAATACAAAAAGATAGCGGAGCTAAGAATCGGCTCCGGTGGGGTTCGTGACCTGAAACAAACAAGAACGCTCTACTAAGATACAATCACGGCTATACATCTAGTGTCGGCATGTGAACGTATGTGTGTATGTACGGAGTTACATTTAAATCTACCCAATGTGTCTACGGATAAACAAGATTACAAAACTACGGTGAAGCTAAACGACTGTCTCGTTTACGACGGAGCGCCGTCGGTAAACGAGGCAGTAGCCGCTGAGTTATGCAAACCACGGGGCACCGTTAGATGGCGCGACTAGACGGCACGGAACGCGGATTGGGTAGGTATGTTATCGGGGTCGGCCTTGTCCTTCCACAACGGAGCGCCGTTGTAGAGGGGCACAGGATGGCGAAGCTAGAGAATCCTGGGGCACCAGGTATTCGTTAGCTACTGCTGGACGGCGGTATCGCGGTGGCGCAGACGCGTCGTGTTGGGGGAAGGGGGAAGCCCTGGAGATTTGACACCGGGGCGCTGATAGCCAAGCCGCGAGGACTGGTGGCGCTGTAGCACGGAGCACCGAGCCTACAGCGGGGACAACCCGGGGCACCGGTCAGGAGGCCACCCGCTACCTGGAGCACTAGGATAGAGAGAAGTCGTCTGAGTCGGAGCACCGGACTGACTCTGCTCTCCGACCGCGTGTGTCGCCTTTTATAGCCGCGATAGCGTCGGCGGCGGCGAGAGCGTTCGGCGGTGTGAGCTGCGTGCGCAGCTCTCTCGCGGGTGGGAGGTACACGGCTGTAACCCTCTGCGCGAAAGCACCGAGGCTTGCCGGGTTGCGGTAGTTGAGGGGCGCTCGTCGCAGTTTGACTTCGTATGTAATATCTCTAGTGGTGGACAATTAGATCTCTTAAAGTTAGAGAGCTGCTTTCCAAACTGGCGAGCTATAAAATTTCCCGTTTTTGGGAGATCACACTCCTCGATTTTCTCTCCGCGAGGTAATAGTGGCATTAAGATTGCAGAAATGTTGTTCGAAGAGGTAGATGTTACTACTATATTTGTGCTGCACAGTTGATACCTGAGAATTCTTTCTGTCTGAATATTGATATACTGTCTATGTTACTATGCAATGTTCAGAGTGAGATATTTCCGTGATCATTCTTCTTTCCATCTGATATCGAGATTGGGATTGAAAGTGCCTTCTATGACATATACACTTAAAGGATACTATTAGTTAGTTCAGCACTGCATTTTTTCCACTTCTTGGAACTGGCGATGTAGGGAGGACGATACGCATGATTGCGCTCACCCTCATTGCTATTGTGCAATGCGAGTTCCAAGAATTAGGAAAAAGTGCAGCGCCAATGCCAAGTTGAAGTGCATAATTATATTCGTAGTGGCAACCGCTATAGCGCTCCAGGACGTTTTGACTTGGTTATTGTTTTATTTTTGAATAAATTGACGACTAATAAGAAAGATTCTGACTCAGACCGCGCCATAAAATACAAAGAAAAAAGTAAAGCAATAACAGTAACAATAATATTATACTCTCAACACTCGCATTGTAAGACCACACCACTCCCCGCACACACACGAACATACACACACACACACACACACACTTACTACACACATAAACATATATACGCGTATGCACGCAGCCATACACACACACACATGTAAACATGCACTATCACACAATGCCTCACAAATGCACACACATGTACATACAAACTTACGACCGATACATTCACACACATTTATCGCCCACACCCAAATTTACCTCATGCATACACACTCTAGCGACACTAACAAACTTACTACACAAGTACGCACAAACACACTTACCACTCACACACTTATCGCATACATACATACTCATATACACAATGGTCCATCTACACTGAGTCGAGTCTGACGCTATAGTCTGCCTGACATTTCCTGACTGACCATTGAGCTCTAACATTTTAATATAATACAAGCGACTATTCCTCGGTCGCTAACGCTCCCTCGGAAGAATCTACTTATTTTAATTATTTTTTCTTAAAAAAGATGTGCAATCTTTATTATACTTCGTTAATTGTAAAAGTAGGTAAAAATAGTGAATCTACATGGCTTTAGTACATTAATACTGTAAAGAAAAAATAGTTAATTATAGTATTTAGAGTAATATTGGTTATATTTAAAACCTTTATTTGTAATTAAAAAGCGGAGTTGGTTTTGGTGGCCAAGAATACTTTTTTCAGCAGTATGAGCTCGACAATCATGGAGCTACCAGTGCAAAGC
>UELV01147321.1:0-27593 GCA_900490015.1 Megastigmus stigmatizans | reverse complement strand
CATTTGTGTTTTGTATCTTGTTACTGTACTATGTGTATCTTGTTTATTATACTATAGCATGGGCGAATGGTTCTCCCAGAAAAAGTGAACTGCTCTCCCGTTTGAAGGACAAGCAGCTCGCCGTACGCGTTGATTAACAGCAACACCAGTTGAGGTAACTGCTCCTTCAGTCTTTTTTCCGTGCAGTTAGTTCCAAATTGAAGCTTATTTTTTCTACTTTCATTTTCTGTCAGAAAACTTGTTCCAAGTCATGATTGAACCGAGTTATCAACTGTAAGAGCAGCATAAATTTTTATTAGATTTTGGCAAAATGTCACTGCAGTGGCTCCACTTTGGATAACTCGAGCATTAGAATGAACGGTTTTGACATTTTTTTATAGTTCACAATTCCATGATTCTCAACAGTCAATGAATCACACTTATCACGTCTTCTATCTCTCCTCAAAACTAGTTTTAAATTCAAAGACAGGTACAACAGTTAGGATAGCTGCAAGGTACGAGATTCTTGCTTCCGGGTACATCGCGTACAACCTAAAACGTACTTGGCGCATATTATATCGAGAAACTCGCACGAACTCCCCCCGCGTCCTCGCACACTTTCATCGCGGTCAGATAGACAACCGCACCCACATCCGCAATCGAGAAGTTGTACACACAGAAGCGAGCTTGCCGCACTTGCACACTCATGTTCGCATCTCAACAAGAAGAAAAAAGAGAAAAGACGGATACAATGCGCGTCGAGAGATAGATGCACCGCATAGCGCATCCGCGAAGAAAACGTCGACGAACGGCAGCAGCTCCTTCGCAGCGTCGCATATGTGTGTGTGTATGTGTACAAGACGCGCGCATGTGAATACACGGTATATATATGTGCAGTGGAGGAGGTTCGCGTGTCGCGCGTGTGTCTAGGCTTGAGGGAGAAAACTGTCAGCGCGCGCCGCGTGCGGCATAGGCGGCGGTCGCGATTTATTTGCATGGGCTAAAAGCATGAGATCCGCGCGCGCGCTCGGGCTCGGGGCTATTGTACCCAGTGGAGCACTCTCATCCATCACCAATTTCAACCGCGAATAAAACGCCCGGAGACGACGACGACGACGAGTGCTGCTGCTGCTGCTGCTGGGCCTCTCTCTCTCTCTCTCTGTGCGCGAGGAGAGAGAGAGAGAGAGAGAGATAGAAAGAAACCTGGAGAAACATTATTCTCTCGCGCAGTTCCTTTCTCGACGTGCTGTGTAGCCTCCTTTATACCCGCAGCTCTCCTCTTCTCTTTCAATTCTCGTGCTTTCTTTTCTTCTGCTTTTTTTTTGTGTGCTCCTGGGTTTGTTTGTATATATATATACATATACGAAGCGAGTGAATGGCGCGAGGTGTGAAGTTTTTCCCTTAGATTTCCACTTTTGTTGCCGCGCGCTTTCGTCATTCGTTTCGGCTTTATCAGATGGATGATGCTGTAGTTTTCGTGGTATATACAGTTTTATATTATATATATATATGCGCGGAGATGATGGCGGTCCGCTTCATATAGAGATGCTGTTTTTAATTTCTGTAAGGAGGTGGCCGAGCGATTGTGTGCGAATGTTGATGACAGGTGAGTTCTGTCAAAATAATGACAAAGTTGATTGGTTTTATATGGAAATGAAACACGGTTATGAAAAATTGATGGTTCCGATGATCGGAAAACTTAACCCACATGTCGCCCTTCAAAAAATGATAAGTAAAAGAACATGGAGTACTAATATAAAATTAAAAATGTTTTTCCTTCGTCTATTTACCGCGACTAGTTTATAAATAAATCCATAAGCATCGACTAATCGTTATAAAAAATGTTGGTATACAATTATTTCTTGAATACTAACGAAGCAACCATGACGTCGTAATTATTTAATTCGGCACCGTTTACAATCATGCAAAATCCGAAATCTTTAATAAACTTTTAGCCCATCAGAGGTTCGAGACAGACTTCAATAAACAATGGAAGGTATATACTTAACCATTCAGAGAAGATCCCTCGAAACGCATTCGCGACTGTATATGCCGCGAAAACGTCCCCCGCACGAACAATAACCCCTACAGACCACAAATAATCGCGAGACACGGGAGTTCACCGAAGTAACCTCTTTACCTCGTCCTGTAGCGAACGAAAGTATTAGCCTAAAAGGCTCGTTCCTCCTTAGCGCTACAGGTGCGCGGTGAGCCGAGGCAGAAAAACCAGTAGTAGTAGAAAAATAATAGATCCGATCCCCGGGTATACATAGCTTGGGCGGCGCAGCAAAACTGGCCACAAACAATGTCCGTGTGCTTAGCGTCGGGGAGATCGAAATAAGCATTCGATATCCTGCTGGCTAATGAGCTCTTTAAAAGCTGCCCTGGCCACTGCTGGCCCCTTGTATTATATACACCGGCTTTATCGGTCTCTGTCTCTCTCTCTCTCTCTCTCTCTCTCTCGAAAAAGGAGAGTTATTGGCTGTACGGAGTGTGGGGCTCACCGACACAGATACTACGGCCTAAGGAGAGTGGCTCGTTCCGCGCCTACTTACATGGGAATTTGCGCCTCCAAAGCAGGGCTTACACGCCAAGTTGAGGGAGAGAAAGAGAGCATGGCGTGCTATTGTCGGACAGCGAATACGTTACAGCAGGGAGAGACAGACACTGAGTAGGTTGTAGCTTTGCACCTTATGGAGCGTGTGTATTTTAGCGGAAAAATGATCAAAGGGATCGGCCACCGGAAATTCTCTCTTTCTCTCTCTCTGGGCTGGTTTAGCCAGGTTTTCTTTTACGAGGTATTGAAGCCTAGCAATTAATTGGAGATTTTTTTTTGCTCCTTGTTGTCCGAGCATGCGACATTTTACTATGCACGGATTTTAAAGTGTGATGGGTGTCTATAGTTTACAAAGGATGCTAGCAATTGTTAAGTTTTATAAAAGTTGCTGTTATTAATTTTTTCATTTTATTTAACTCGCTGTAATTTGCTTTATATTTTATGAAAAATTAACTAATTAAATTTTATAAAATAAAAAAAACAGGATGGCAGGTTTGTTGGTTTATTGAATCTAAAAATACAAGACAAAACAAGACAATTTGAAGATTACTCTCGATGTCTCAAGAAACACTAGACTTTCTAGTTACTCTGTACTTAAATAATATCTTCATAAAAACGAGGATACTATGTGCTGGGTGTTTCTATATATTCAGAAAGATGACAATACTATGACTAGAAAGTCATCTTCTAATGCCTCATCTGACCAATCTATTCTGTGCAAAAAAGACGCTTCTCCGAATTGTTACAGAGAACAGTCTCAGACCGCGTCAGTTTCTATTGAACTTAATTGAGTGTTTTATGAATGTTTGCGCAATGAGTCATCGAACTACTAGATCTCCGCAGCAGCCACTGGAACTGGATATACCTAAACTTGTGCGACAGTGACTTCGGCAGTCAACTGGGACTGAAGAATACGTATGATCGTTTCAATAAGGTAACTTTAGCTACCGCAACTCCGATTTCACAGTACGTTGGGGCACGGGTCCGGAAATAAGCATGAAAAATTGTTTTTTGAGATGATCCGTACATATATATTTATATGTTCCCGACTGGTTTCAGTGATCTTCAGCCATAGCAATTAATTTTCAACAAGGATATTCTCAAAGTGTTGCTACCCCTATAGTATTTACTTTCTTCGTATCGTCACCGCTAAATCCCGCGTAAAATTAATTTGTGCGGCCAAGATATTGCAAAAACTATCTCCAGTGTACGGGTCATTTATGGAACATACTAATACCTTCAGGATCGAAGCAATAGATATATAAAGTATTGTAAAGCTATGGCTAATATACTGATCTGCTGTTTTACATTAATTTCAGAACATGTGGCCCATATCTGGCACACATACTCCAATACTTAATTTATGGGAAATCTGTGAAAAAGTTAAATAATAACTGAATCAATGATAGTTTTCTGCTTCTTTCCTCTAAAGTATAAAGCTGTACAAGTATAACATTAAGTGCATGTAAAACCGAATTACATAATTGTGTAGCATTGATAGTTAATCATTTCTCACGCATATTTTGAGCTTATTGAATACTCACTCTATATATATATACTGAGCGAATTGAGCAGTCTGGAGTAAACTCAAAAAATATTTGGAAAACTGTTTGATGAAAATAATCAACAATGTAATTGTGCATTTATTTACAGGAAATTCTTATACCATGGGGTAAATATGAAACAAACAACTTTTAATTTAGTTGACATCTTATATTTTTATACAGATTCTCCATAAGGCGTAATGTAAAAAATTTTCTAAGCTTTAATGTCATTGATGTATGGGCCATATGTTCTGAAATAATCGTGGGCTACCGGATCCACATATTAGCTATAATTTTCCCATACTTGATGTAAGTAGTGCTCCGGCTTTGTGGATACATATTTTACGTATATGAAACATGCATGGATATTAGTATTTCCCATACATGACCCATATATTGGTGATAGTCTATGCAATATATTGGTCATATAGATTATTTTTACGCAGTACATTTTTATACTTCCAGCGAGCTTTAATTGATTTACTTTTTATTTTACTTTTTTTGGTAATATAAAGTAAATTCATAAAGCGCGTATTATTTTCAAATATAAGAGGGTCAAAATAGGAGAAAGAGAAACGCTTCCTTTTTCCACCTGTTTTTCGCACAAGGGACTTTTGCGGCAAAAATGGAAAAAAGAATGAGGAAGAAGCTTGTGGCACAGCAGTGAATAGAAAGTGAGCCTTTCACAAAATGCGACGAGAATAATCTCGCTTTTCTATTCTGTGCAGGACAGCAGCGACGTTGGCGATTCTTAAGAAATTATAAATCTATTATGCCTGACAAAAAGATTCAAACGCGATAATTCTGGTATAACTACTGTTTAACTAAAATGTAAATGTTTAATCAATACCTCTGATGGACCATCTGAATTGACTTACGTATTAAAAAATATCGTTCTTTGCGAAAATTTTAAAAGCATCAAATAAAAATTTATTTGATTACTTCAAGTAACGTACATATATTTACTCAGATTAAACAAGTCATGCTGTATTCGGTCAGCAATAAGAATATCTCTAAAGAATGGTCAAAGACAATTTCTCACAGCGTTTTTTAACATAAAATGTAATAAACTTAATCTTAAATCACTATGGAAATATTTTACAAGTGTCAATATATCACTCGCTGTCCGGCATACGTTGATGGTGCATGCATTCTGCACTTTCAGATCTGTTAGTGCACATTTCTTAACCGTTAATCAATCATTTTCTCGTGCTGGTAACGAAAAAATGTTGCCACTCCGAATAATCAATTCGTTGATTATATCAAATAAATATTTCTCTCAACCTATATATATTATATGATGGCTTCTTGCAACGGCAAAAAATAAGAATATATATATATATATATATAAAAAAATGGGAGAGAAAGAAAATATGAAAGAAAGAGGAGAAATATAGAGGGAAAAAATAAGCAAAGCGTTACTGGCCTTGCAAAAGAATCCGTACGCGTGCCTTATATGAAAGCTCGAGGCTTTTGAGATAGCAAGTTGGAGAAAGAGCGACAGAGAGAGAGAGAGAGAGAGAGAGAGAGAGAGAGAGAGAGAATGGCGAAAGAGAACTTGCATTCGAGTGAAAAATGTTCACTTCCTTTTGCCGGGGCACATACCCTGTGTGTGTATATGCGGAATAAGAGAGAGAGAGAGAGAGGGAGCGAAAGGCATTGTCGAGTAGCGCGCGCGCGGGTACAGACCTCAATGGAATAATTTTATCAGCGAGTCGTGGAATATAAGGCATGTTTGAGGAAAACGTCGGGCGAAAGAAACGTTCGCCTGTGTGTGTTGGACGTTTGAAAGGAGCGTTTGAAATGTACATCGATTATGAAAAAAATGTAGACGGCGCCCCAGAAAAAAATTCCTTTTTACCCCCTTTGAGCCATTGTCATTTGTATAGTATCGGGCGAGCGCGGGCTTTTGCTTTTGAAGAAAGTTACCAACGTGTTCGCGAATGCGAATTTATTGTTGTAGCACGTTGATTACATTTAAATTGCGACTTATCGCGGTGTCTAAAAATTAATGTACACTTTTGGCTCTGTCCAAATTAAAATATCAATGGCATCTCATTCAAATTCAAGCTGGAGTCGTAGTTTAAACATATTCTTGGTTTTTCCGAAGCTACACGCGCAAGGAGGACAATCTTAGCATCAATGACCATACATTTCAATTGCTTTAACAGGATAATAAGATCTTATCGAGCCGAAAAAGCGCAGAGCCGCGTAAGGTCAAAAGAGAAAAAGAAACATTCGTGGTTTTGCATCTTACATAAATGCACGTCAGATGTCGGCAGCATTGACAGAAGCTACAAAACCCGGGCTACCGGCAAGCGCTTTTCGCATAAAGTTATTATATTCCGTTAATCGATGCCCCACTGGAGAATAATTTTACCGGCATTCATTCGCGTCTTTGTCGTTGAGAAAAGAAGAGGTCGGGATAAGAATCTTTTTCCCATGAGTGAATCCCGCGATTTCTTCTGTTAACATGCAAAAATCACGCAAGCACGACAAATGAGATTACGGATTTCTGGGTTGCAGTTTACGGCGCAAGTTTCGTTCGAGTATACGCGCACGTTCGGTAATCCGCAGTTTGTGTGTGGGGAAATCGTTGCGGAAACGGTTTTATTATTGTTTTCAGGAAGGGGAATTGAATTTTGAGATTTTTCGTGACTCGTATCAGATACGTAAGAATTTTGAACAAATGAATACTGTACATTGTACTGCTTCCTCCTAGAGTTAGCTCTGTAAAAATAAAAAAAAAATAAAGTTTTTCGTGTTTTAATGTTTTTGGAAAATGTCTATATGGATGTGCGTGCGAATGCTAACGGATTTTAATGAATTATGGCTCTTTTTTATATGATGCGGGGAAAAAATCCGTATACTATTCTGTAATTTTTGTTATTATGTCGATTTTTAGGGTTTGAGAAAGCAGTTTTTCGTATTTTTCTATATAATATACTCAATATAATAAATTGTATGAAAATGCATTTGAAAGGGTATAAAACTTCCTCTTTTTCACTGCCTGATATTTTGGATTAGCTATCGTCATTCCTTTGCTATACATGAAAAGGTGTTTATATTTAAAAAAATAATATCTCAAAAACTATTGATGAAGATGATTTTAAAAATTTCATGGTTATTGGCAATATACCGAAGTATATTTCATAAAATATTCAAATTATTTTATTAATTTTATTAATTTACGAGAAAAAGAATTATGAAAAAAGAGTTTTTTGATGATCCACGATAACTTGAGTAAAAGTGAATAAATTGATATGAAATTTTGTAATCTGGTGGTATCTTGGATGAGTACTTTGGACAGTTCATAACTCTCAGTAGTTTTCGAGATATTGGAGACTTATTTTTTTGTATAATTTTTTTATTGCTTAATCTGAAGAACGACAGGATCTTTTACGATCTGTGAGAATGATTTTCATTTTATGATATGAATTAATATCATTTATTTTCATTTTATGATATGAATTAATATCATTTACGCACTGTTGAATATAAATTGTAGGACAGTTAGATGACCTATGTGACACAAGTTGTGAAAAAAAAAATTAAAAAGTTTCCTATTTCTCTATATTTTTTTAGCAATTTTTATAATGTGCTAGGTTTAAATCAAAATTATATAGCTTTCTGTATGTATCGAAGAATATTCTATTATAAATGCAATATGACCGTACTTATGTACGTTTTTAGTCCTTTGTCGGACTATAACTGAAAAATAAAGTTGGAATGGACTACTTTATGTTCCATAAGATAAAGGGTTGACTAAATGAAAACATATATCATTAACAATTTATTTTGTATAAAAATTTTTTAAACAAATAGGGGGATGTTTACCGGACTTTTTTCAAATTTATAATCTATAAATATAAAATAGATATTTGAACATATTATAACATATGGTAACGATAAATTAATTCGGAGAAAGCTACGTGTTTTTTTGTTTCACAATTTTCCAATATTTCCAATGCCCATTATAATGGATATAATATTGATGTTTCAATAAAATATAAATTGTAAATAATAAAAGATTTCAGAAATAGGAAAAAAATATGTAATTTTAATAAATATTAATTTAAAAAACCTGTAAAATGAATAAATATATTTTATATTTGAAATATATACTATGCATATAGGATCGATAAACGTGTGTTTTTTTTCAATGTCTTTCGAATTGCAATGTTATATGACAATTCCAAAGAGGTCATCAAATCAAGAGGACAATCAAATGATGTCATCATATTGATCAAGAAGAAATCTTACGAGGTGGATAAATGATGCAAACGATCGTAGGATAGAACCAATAAACAATTTAATTTGTTAAAAAATTGCGACGTTTTGAATGTCTAGAATTGCCTTCAAGGTAAAAGACCCAGTGAACGGACACTTAAGAACATGTATTAGTGATTAGACACCCCTAGTGTATGGACGATTTCCTTGGTTGTGATTGTTCGAACGCGTCCAGACACTAGTGTGCTGTCCATTCACTAGTCGTGTCCAGTCCCTGGGTCATTTACCTTTTTCCTCATGAGGTCTGCTGATAATTCACTAGGTTTATACATAACATGGTTATATTTAAAACTTTATAAACAGTAGTACTCTATAGTTAGTAGCCGATCAAAATCGATTGTTATTTTACAACATCTACCGCATAATTTTCTCGCGAAGGGCATACAAAACCTCGCAAGGAAGAACTCATAGCTTAACGAGTTTTTATAGTTTCAAAATTATACGAATGAAAATTTAGATTCAAGAAGTATTTAGTTCATAGGTGACTAAAATATCGGTGCCAGTTTAATAAAACAATAAAAACTCAATATAAAATTAAATTTATCGAGTGGCTCGACTACAACAACATCATACTGTATAAATTTTAAATCTCTAAAAATATTTCATAAAGAGTATACCGAATTATCATTATGCATCTGTACACGATTCTGCAGCCGAGGAATTGATAGCTCCCTTTTGCAGAAATCGTTACAGACATATACAAAATTGAAGGTAATCTAAGGGTAAAATCGCTTTTCCCAACAAACGCTCACATGCTCAAATAAGCGTGAGCCTCGCGATTGTCGTGGTTCTCTTTCCCGCGCGGCATCACTTGGATTTGGCTTAACGGCCCTTAACTTCTATTTTGTCGGATTAAACTATTTCTTTTTTTGAGGTTACGTGCGCCGCCTTTAAACTGGTCCTTTTTTTATCTCGTTGGTAGAAGCTCAAGTGGCGCGATCCGCATTCAGATCGAACAAAGCTCGCCGCTCCACTTTGAGACCACTCGATTTCAGGCTGTATACAATAAAATATAAGGCAAGTGACAGAATGAGAAGAAAAATCGAATTTGATTTTTATCTGGGTGTACCCGGGTCTTTAGCCGCGTATACACGCGCGTGTATACGCACAAATCCCATTGATATATGAACTGCGGGAGAACGTCGATGATTTGGAAATGGCAGGGCGCTCACGTCATTTCACCGGTTTATCGAAGCATCGGTTTTTAGTTGGACCAATACCTTTTTATTCACGCTAGAGTACATATGGACGGATTTGCAATTTTGTTTACTGTTTTTCCTATGCTTTCTTAACGTATACTACCTCAGTTCTTGGAAATACATGAATAACATAATAGAGTGCTATGACAGAATTGCAGTTTATTAGGTTGGAAAAAAGATTTCAAAAATAGCAAATTAATTAGAACGATTGAATTTATTGTTCCGAAACAGATTCTTTAAAGGTGGAAAGCTTAATTGATCGACTATCGTCCTTTTTTTTTACAAACGCTTAACTACATCAGCCTTCGTTTAAAGCACTGTCCATTCCATATAATAAAAAAGTTTTTTATAATTGATTTTATAACTGATCAAAATGCCTGATTTAGTCCGTATTAGGACGAATCGTTTTATAGCGTAATAAGCATACTTGGAAATCATGAATTGTCAACTATACATTAAAAGGTTTATTAAAAAGCTAAACAATTCTTATTAGGTTTCCTAAGAGAAAAAATTCAATGTCATTGATTTTAATGAAGAAAAGCACAACTTCAATTTTAGCCCCGCAATTATCGTAATTCAAGGAATCAAGCGTCGTCAGGAACACTATAGCGCAGCATCCATTTAATCTCCGATACCTTCCCTAAATTTCACCAAACAGTCGTTCAGTTTTTAACAGAACGAAATCCTCCCTCTCTTTCTCCCATTCAACTTTGCTCGGCTTACGAAAAATCTCCTTCTCTCGTCTCTTTTGTCATTCCCTCTCTCTCTCTCTCTCTCTCTCTCTCTCTCCTCAAACATTTCGTCTGTCTATCTAAATCTAACCCCTCGATTCCTCCACTCTCTTTCTCTCTCTCTTGCCCAAAGTTTCCTCCCTTCTGCACGTCTCTTTCCCTCCTGCGTTTTCTCGGGCAGAGTGAGAGAGAGAGAGAGAGAGAGAGAGAGAGAGAGAGAGAGAGAGAGAGAGAGAGAGAGCAAGTGACGACGACGTCGGTTCGTCATTTGGCGCAGGGACAATGCACGCGAGGCCTCCCGATAGCCCCCGATTGTTTGGTACATTTTCCCACAAAGAATCGAGAAAGAAGCAATGGAGGGAGCAGCAGCAGCAGCAGCAGCGCGCCGTCGAAGGGGATAAAGGCAGAGCAGAGCGGAGAGTGAGAGAGAAAGAGAGTCAGCCGGCCACCAAGTTGATCGCCAATTGACTGACGTTATCGGTCCATCTCTCAGATTAGGAAGATTGCTCTAGAAGGAAAAGAGAGAGAGAGAGAGGTTTCGGTTTTCTCTATCCTGATTTTTTGCCGAGACGATGAGGAATATATCCCTCGAATTCGATGGAAAACAAAGACGCGGGATGGCGCGCGGCGCATCCGAAGGAATGAGGGTGAAATATATATATATATATATATATATATGTTGGGCGCATGTAAGGCGATTGATTCAATGCTTCTTGTCGGGATTGAGGAGAGCTTTGATAGGTGGATCCTAAATAAATACGATTATAAATTGCATCGCATCCGAAGCGTGTCTTTTATTGGTATATACTCGGTGGGAATTTGTATGAAGTTGTCGTACAACGATTGATCGTACTATTGTGCATTTCTGCGCTGAACATTTTTCTGCTTGTAAGCTTAAAATAGAAATGCATACAAAATATTGTATACTGGCATAAAGTATCATTTATTTTAACCTTACATTTTGTTGTTTTATTACTTTTTCTTTTGTAAAGATAACGATTTCAGCTCTAAAATAAATACTGTGATGCCCTGACTTATATGCCATTGTCACAATTTTTCCATATTTGAATATTGGCAAAAAATAAATCAAGATGAATTTTTCCAGCTATACAATAAAAATGAAAACTTAATATGTCGTTTGTTCTCTCGAAATTATCACCAATTTACAAACGAAAGCTGTACTATTATTATAACCATAATTATAGTTTGTACAAGAGAAACTAAAACTTAGTTATTGTATAATGGAATAAACGCCTCAATATACCTTGTTTTTTACGATGTCATTCTGAACACGCGTCAAAGTCAAGCGGAAAAAGCCAATTCCTCACATGGCAGCATAATTTCGCTTTATGAAAACTCAGAAAGTACACACAATTTGAAAATTTCCGCGTATTATATCCGTAACGATCGCGCATGAATGAGCTTCCACTGTCAACATTGTAATTCCCCCGGCGGAGATAAAGGATCAGCGTGCGGCGTTGAGCGAGCGAGAAAAAAAAAGGCTGAAAGAAGAGTTGCGACGTGGCATAGAGACTAATGTTTCAGGCTACTTACGAGGTGTGTTTTCTAGGCGTGAGGTCGGGACTCTTACAAGAAACCCAATTTGTAATGCATTTTTCTCTTCATTCCCGGAAAGTGAACATTTTTTTTTATCGCTATACCCGCACGCGGCGGCCTATTCATTCTTTTCGGCCCGGCCACCTTTTGTTGCTCGCACAAAACACAGGACGGAAACAATTTCCCTCTCTCTCTCCCTCTCTCTCTCTCTCTCACTCTCTCTGTCTTTTTCGTTTCTGTTTCGGGAAAATTCTACCTGCGCGTGGTGTGTGCCTCTCGCGGCGCGTGAGAATGATTTTTTTTCACTCTCCTCGTTCTCCATATTCTATGAATGAAAGGCCAACTTGACCGTTCGCGCGAAATTTTCATTACGCCAACAACTGCTATTACAATGCTCCCCATTGTTCTCGGAAATGTAAATTTGTTTATTGATTATTCGCCTTTTTTATTATACCGTCGAGGCCCTTAATTAAGATCGTGCGTTTCATCCGATAGTCTGCTTTTTCAAATGCTTTTTATAGAAAAATAAATAACGGTACGGTTTATCTTAGGTAACTACATATATTTAAATTTCTCATATCGTTAAGTTCTGAATTTGAAAAAATTACAATTTAAGCATATTCGCGTAACGAAACATTTGGCAGTCTTTAAAGGCCTTTAACTCTGCCATTATGTCCCAGCTACTTTTGACGCGCACGTGTACTCGGCAGAAAAACGTTTGTACAGTGAGAAGACCATACAACGACATTGGACAATTCATCCACTCACAAGTCGTTCGGGCGACGAGAAAAATTAGCCTCTCCAGCTCGGACAAGTACGTAAGAAGAGAGAGAGAGAGAGAGAGTGAGAGAGAGGCAAAAAAAAAGAAAAAAAAGAATGAAAGAAAATACCGTAAACGACGCAAAGTGCGTCCGCAGGGTCGCAAAAAGGAGGGTATAAAGGACGCGCTTGAAGCGCGCTTGACCGCATTACGTATATATACCGGACATGAAAACACCCTTGACCTGTGTGTGCCGCGTAATTTCCGTTCCTAAACGGAATTCCTCCGGAGCCCTTTCATACAAAAACGAGCGACAGAGAGAGAGAGAGAGAGAGAGAGCGAGGCGAGGAAGAATGACGACGACGGCAAAGACGAAAAAAAGGAAGAGAAAGGAAGAGCCAAGGACCCAATAGAGTCGAGAACGAAGAAGAAGAAGAAGAAGAAGAAGAAGAAGTAGTACGAAGAAGAGAGAAAGGGACATAGCTCGAGAGTCCATCTCTCCTGCATGCACCTATGCACACGTGCGCAGCGGACGAGAAGAGGTTATATACCTGACCGGTCTCTCTGCTGCTGCTGCTGCTGCTGGCCTCGTGAGAATGACTTCTCTCAATGAAAACAAGAATGAGAGAAAGAGCGCTATAGTGTTCCCGCCAAAAAGCTTTGGGCGCCCAGCAGTCTGGCTCGAGCGGATGCTAAAGAGAGAGAGAGAGAGAGAATCGGAGGGGGAGAGGAAAATGAATGGACGCGCGTGTGCGTATAGGAGATGCGAGGGTCCGTAGGAATGCGGCTGTACTACGAGGGTGGTTCCTTACTTTTGGTCACGGACAGCCAGACTGCGTGTCTGCGGGGCTTTTTTTTACGTTCGTTCAACTGCACCGTGTTGTATACAGATGCCCGCGCTTGAGAAATGATTCTGTGATTTTTATGGTTGATACGGCTATTAGTAAAAAGTTGCGTGACAATTATTCATGCGGTACGAGGTTTATGTATGATTCGTTAAATGATTATACATACCAGAAGAATGTCATTAGATACGATTAAATTTAATGCATGTATTTGAATTTTTCTGTGGTGGATTTCGAGTCATTGATGATATTGCCAAATTATATGCGTCCACTAGATTGTTTGTTCTTTGGCTTTTGATTATTTATCTATTGTGACTTGTGCGCAATAACAATTTATGTTCTTCATTTATTCGTTTGCAAATTAGAATTCTGATTCTATTCACATTATTTTAGGATTAACTTCAACTTTATTTTCACAATAACATAAACTTCTTAATAATTGATTTGAAGAATTGATATTAATAGAATACGTTAGAATACGTTAGGAAAGAACCTTTTCGAAAAATCTTTAAATATCTATTATAATGATATTGACAATGATTTAAAAAAGTGATCTCAAAGCATGATTCTTTATACCATTAGAACCTAATCCAACCGATTTAACAAAAAACAGCTAAATTATAATTTCTTTTTGTAAATTCTATTATTATCCACATGAAAATAAAACTTTGAAAAAAGTTAATCTCATGATAGCCCACTAAATATCGTCAAAAAAAATCTTGAAGTCACTCTGCATTTTCCGGTAAATACCATCAATTTCAGGCTAGGACACGACTACTTGTCCCACTAAAATGAATGTCTATAGGCCCCATTGACTTTGAGCGTAAGAATACAAATCCATCCCATATAGCGTAAGTCTGCGTTTCCGTCGTCCTCTGTGTGTTAGCCTCCACCCTCTCTTTCTCTCTTTCTCTCTTACGGCACACATCATCGTACTCCTCCTCCTTCGTTTCGCATCAATGAAAACCAAGCACCGAGCTGCTTGCTCGCAAAAGTTCATGCCATGAGAAGGTCCATAGAGAGAGAGAGAGAGAGAGAGAGAGAGTATCGTACAAAAAAGGAGAGGGAATTTAAGTGGGGGAGATATTACGAACAGGTAAGGCCTTACAATGAGGAAAGACATTACGTGTGAGTGTGTGTTTGTGTATGTGTGTGTGGGTAGGCAACGAGAGCAGGTGTTAGTCAGGGCGTGTATAGACTTGCGCGCTTCTTCTTCTCGCTCCTAAATGCCCGCCTTTCATCTCCTCTCTCTCTCTCTCTCTCTCTCTCTCTCTTGCCTCATTTTTGTCTTCTTGCCGGGAGAAAGAGGCAAAAAAATAGGAGGAGAAAGAGTGAGAGAGATAGACGATGGGTAAAATGGGAAGCTGCCACCTCGACGAGACGGAATTTCGATGGAATTGCACGTTTTTCACAGGACAGAGAAAAAGAGAGAGTGAATGAGAGAGAGAGAGAGAGAGAGAGAGCGACAAAGGCACGCGGATCTTAAAGACGAGTGACGAGCCTGCGGCATTGTTGCACGTGGTTTATCGTGTTTCTTGCATTGCTACTGTTACTTTCTTCACGGAGTTATTCTGCTCCTTTCCCGGAGTCAAGATTTTTGGAGTCGCTATATACGGGAGTAATAGAGGAGAATGCATTCCTACATGTACATCCAACGACTTCTTTTTGTACAAATGGGGTTGCAACTCGAGACTTTTCCGCGATCTCGTAATGCGGACAGCTCATGGTGTGCGCGACTGGAGAGGTAAGGTTTTTGCGACGATCGATGAAGAAATCTGCTATTTCATCGAGAAAAATTAGTATATATAGTTACACGGATTGAATTCTTTGTACTCAATATTCTGCTGGAAACTCCGATATAGCTGTGCTGCTTTGTATCGATGACCGAACGCCTTTCACAAATTAAATTTAGATAATTTTCTACAGGGAAATTAACTCTGTATTTATTTGTTATATAAGGATTTTCGAATCTATGAATATCTATAACAATAGCTCATTACACAGATAACATTATTGGACGAGCATCGAATTAACTATATTAAGTTCAAAACCTATAGTGAAGCTAACAGTGTTTCATCGTACTTAGAGTCACAAAGATAACCGCTATCATATGAAAACAGACAGTTTTTGATTAATTCATTGCAGAATTTCAAACGCACTCGGCATGTTAACACCGTGCAGGCATAAAAGAAAAACAGTATATGGAAACTCATTTTCAAAATTGTGTGTGTTAAAAATACACTTTCCCTCTATTTCCTCCTAATTTTTTAGCATATTCTTTTCCCAGTCCACCGGTCACTCACCTAATATATACCGAAAGTAAAGGCTGCTCCAGTCACATTCTCCAGTATGGCCCGGATTTCTCAAATAATAAAAATTCCAAATTTCCATTCTGCGTAGTCTCTTTGAGCCGGCGCAATTCTCCCGCACGTAATATTCATTCTGCGGAGCCGCTGTTGCGAAACGATGCCCGGCCGCAGGGGTGGACCGCGCATATTCTCTTCAATGAATATATATATATATATCCCTCGCTTTTCACGATATAGAGATTACGCGCTTTTCCGATTCTCGTTTGGTTCCTTCGTTCCAGGCTGAGCGGCATCTCTGCTTTTGACGATTCGCACTGTGCATATAGCCATGTATAGTAATCGCATTTCGGGGATTCGGTTTTGCCGCACACGCGGCCACACGCTTTTGGTTGTACACAACTGCGCATAGAGCCATTCAAGATGGATCTTATTCTTCTTCTTTTTTTTTCTGCCGCGGTGCGGCCTTGTTTTTCTCACCATTGCTGCTTGTTAAGTTCTGCGCGTTGGAGTATCGATATTTCAATTTTTTCACTGCGAATATATATACTCGCCTTTCTCGTTTCTCTATGCCATTGAATAAGAATATATATTCGTATTAATCTCTTGCAGGAAAGTATTACCAACCCCATAGTCACTGATACAATGCGTTTATAGCTATAGATTTCCAATTTATTAATACACTTTTGTAACTCACGAATCTCTTTCGAAGTAACTACGCGCTGAAAAATCTATAAAAACAATCTGTTGAAAAATTCTTATATTTTTGAACCTTTGGTAGTCGAATATACGCCGTTTTTTTTTTTTGTTTCCACTTTCATTAGGTGCGTATATACCTCACATATCAACGATGTCATTGTGATGCATGAAAATAATCCAGTATATTCGTGAAGGACGTTTTCTGCACTTACCGCGCAAAGTACAGTCTTTATATTGTCCACAAGTGTATATACACCATCAATAGGAAAGTCCCAAAGGAATCATCCCCGTCCACTCGCACCGCTCGCACAGTCAATAATACCGGTCGAACGCATACGTTTTCCCGACGTGTGCACGAACAATCCTACGAGCCCTAATGGTTGGGAAATCTAATAAAAAAAGGAAAAATATAAAGTGCGCTTATAATACGGAGTTGCAGGTGGTGCAGTAGGCCACCACCACAATGAATTCGTCTCGCTGCTAATAAATCCTATTGCGCTCGACTATTATACACATACACACACACACATACCCACATGCGTTTCCCGTGAAACTACGCACGAGAAGAGGGGAGGATGCGCTTTAGTCTACATTATATACCTGTACACAGAGGACGAAAATCGTCGGATCCCTTTATGCTACGACGATCCCGCGCAGCAGCAGCAGCTTAAATGCCATTGTGCCAATTGAGGAAAAGGAGGCTACTGTGCAGCCGCGTTCCATTCAGTTTTTCCCATAGACATGCGAGCGTCTTGATTCCTTCCATTATATATATATGTAGGTTCTTCGAGAGACGACGACCCAATGCGGGAAAAAATGGGTGACAGAATGTATAAGGTAACGCGTCGTCTCTTTTGGCTGCACGCACGATTTGACGCATTCGTGAATTACGCGCCTCGTTATATTGTGTGTGCAAGAGTCCGCGCCTATGATGATTCTGGCTTTTATATAATAGGAGAGACGAACTTTACAAATTGTGCCCGAGGATATAGAAATGAATCGAGTCGCGAGGAGCTGCCATTATTATAGCGAGGGTATGAATGAGGTGATGCTTTTTCTTTCCTCTTGTATTATACTACGTGTCGTCGGTGGATCATTTGTACAATAACGTGCATTGTGTAATTTACGATATGTTTTCTGCGGAAACAGAAAAATATGTATTTTTCGGGTTTCGCTTTCAATTGTACAGTTTTTGATGTTTCTTGGATCTATCAAATTAATAGTGTTCGCATAACACCTACATCAAATGTAAATAATATAATTGAATTGATTTTGAAAATGTAGTTTTTTTTTTTGTGAATATGGAGAAATTGAAATTCTACACTGATCAAAATTAATTTTTATAAATATAACATAAGTTTTATCTATAACGCTATTAATATGTCAATATAATGTGATATTTTTACGATTTAATTTATCTATATTTTCTCCGAAAGGAATATCCCCGACAAATTTATTAATAAAGACAATTTATTACTAGAAACGTACTCGGTTATTCATGGGCTCGGCGCGTACAGGTAACGAAGCGCAAGGAATTCAAATATTTTATGTGGACGAACCAATAGTTCTCACCTCTCGAAGTATAGAAGAGCAGTTCTCCGGGCGCGTAGAGAAAGAGAGACACGCACCGGAAATCGTTTTCAATATTTTCTTGACTACTTTACGAGCCTCTTTTGTCAACTATTTCTTCCTTCGCTTCGAGTCAAGTCTCCGCGCGCGCCTCGGAACGCGACTATACTTCTACCACCTTTACCTGTCGATCCACAATCGATTATATATATCAGCGATCGGTCGTGCGCTCGTTCAGGCCTCTCCTCGATGCATTAACGTTACAGTGCGATCCCGGGATCTCGCATATAGG
Source organism: Megastigmus stigmatizans (assembly GCA_900490015.1). NCBI lineage: Eukaryota > Metazoa > Arthropoda > Insecta > Hymenoptera > Megastigmidae > Megastigmus > Megastigmus stigmatizans. The sequence continues at coordinate 9,265 of UELV01147321.1, read as the reverse complement.
ACCTGCTGCTGGCACAAGAAAGCTCGAGATGCGAATGAGATACGCGGAGGTAGAGAAATTTATTCCACGTCATTACGTCTTGATGCATATACGTGGAGTCAAGCTTTTTTTGTTGAACAAGACAGAACAGGTATATGGAAGCGTGGAATGAACAAGTGGGGATGAAAGGTATGGCGATCTTGAGAAGTTAGTGAGTATTTTATTGCATAAACATGTAGGTTGCATAACAATCTATATAAAAAATATGTTTACACTTGTTTTTTTAAATAAAAATGATTTATACAGCAAACTTGTTGTACATTTGATCTTCAAAATCCTGATGAATAAACTGTATAAATATTGTAATTCAAATTTAAAAAATAATTCTAAAATACCGCATTGTATGCAGTAAGAAACGGATATCATAACTATTTTCACCCTTTTTTTTAAAATATTCCAATCGAGAAGTATCGATTAATCCGAGATAACAGCGTTACAGTTTTCCCCTCAAAATCATCATTGAAGAGGCCGCTCGAAAAGTGCATACGCAACGATATCATCCCATCGTGACGAATCTCGAATGCTATACGCCATATACGATGGCGAAGCGCGCTAGTCTACTCAGATCTAGAATGCAAATCGTGCACCGCACTTTTCCGACATATGTCACCACAGGCGCTGAGGCACTTGCCTGCCGTCGCCGCGTGCGTTGCAGCCACGCAAAAGCCAAACTGCCGTCATATTATACCTTGTATATACACGTTATATACGCTCCAAGTATTCAATGTCGGACGAGAAAGAGGGACATATATATATCCATGAATAATTTCCAATCGACCGTTAGGGTTATACGAGGACACATCCACGACGGCATTAGACGAGGGTCTAAGAGTGAACTGCTGTTGCTCTGGATGCGCGCGCGCGCGCGCACATTTGAATTAGAAGCGAGACAGCCTCGTGGCTGGCCGACGCCACCGTCTGCATATTATAAGGGACGTCGAGTAAATGCCGCGTGCGTATCTTGGCTTCATTTAGGATGGATTGCGAGGAGAAACTTGTTTGCGCGTGCAGACTGCGTGTACATGTGTGTTTCCTAACAGTGTGTCACTTGGTGCATTAATATACAAATCCTATAGTTGATGAGAAATCAGTGATAATTATGGATACGTAGTTTACTTTGTTTGATTAAATTTTTATGGCTATTTAGAATTAAGTGCCGGAAGTCAAGCCGGCGGTTAAAATATTCCAAAAGTGTGCGAATCGTTTCTAAATAGATTTTAGAAAATCGTTAACCTTTTTTTTTGTATATTTAGCAATGCACTACAAAATACTGCCAATTCCTAAGATTGCTTATTTACCAATTGAATGCAATACTAGTTCTCCAATATATATATATAAGATCTGCAATTCCATATTCATTAATGAACAGCAACTCGTCTAGTCAGTCGATGCGCAATCGATATATAGCGACAAAACTCTCGCTCAGAACAGAGACGAATCTGTTACGCAAATTTAACCGATCAACGCCAGAGGGAGGCACGAAGAAGAGGGCGATCTGAAGGAAAAATATATATATAAAGTATATATATGTATATAGCCGTGTGCGTTGTACTTGACATCATATATATACACTTGGCTCGCTCGGGCGCGCGCGCGCCACACTCGCCCTTAATCCAGAGCGTGTGCAAGGGTAATTTCGGGTGGCAACCGAGCCAAATTGCCAGGATGTTCGCGCGCGCGCGACACACAACACTAACACACTCTGATGCTTCGTCTTCCCCCTGCGGCGGACTCGTTTTCCCTCTCTCTCTCTCTCTCTCTCCCTTGCGCAATGTACACGACTCGAGGCCCTTGCAGTACCTGTACACAGCGCGGCGGTCGATTTAAACGAGCAATAAATATATTAATACCCAGATGTTCTGTCTCCACGTTCCTTCTATATACCTCTTTCTTATACCCTTCTCTTCTAGACACTCTATTTGCGCCCCGCGCTCGCTGCTTCTGTACTCGCTTATTTGCAGATACTTAAAAAGTTCTGTTTGTCCACGTATCGTATTATATACTGAGAGTGGAGTGTAAAAGTTTGCCTCTTTAACTATGTTCAAATATGAAAAAGGAGCTAATCGTTATTGAGCTCGAAGAAAATCAAATATTTATATGATAATATTGATTATTTTATGAAATATTGTTTTTCGTATGGTTACAATCAATGATATTTAATTGACTATGTATTAAAATAAAGTATGTGCAATTATTAATTTAAATTAAGAATATAAATGATCGAAGAATCAAGCTTTACTCGTTCTAAAGATTTCAACGTGTAATATACTCTAATTTATTTAATTGTCCAGATTAATGAAATTGACTTATACGACACGTCTGTTTCACATAAAAAAATAAGACAATAATCTTATGCCTATTTAGATAAATCTTAGCAATCTCCCTTTACATTTCGATCATTTTTCTATATCCCTGTTTTAAAAATCTTTTAACGTTTAATCTCTCTTAGCCTCTCTCTCCCTTCCTCGTTCTTTACATCGTTTACACACACTTTCGCAGCAGCTCTCACTCGCCTTCGACATATACGATCGCATATAAGAATAGGCGCGATTTTTCAAGCCCAAGGGCGCGAGTGCAAGAAGATCACAACGCGACGCGCTATGAAAAATTCATAATCAATGTCAGGCGTTGTCACGTAGGGACGCACGCAGCAGCGGTAACAAAAAGGGCCCGTTTTGTCCTGAGTAGAGCGCGATAAATTTCTTTTTATCGCGGGGCGTAAGTTGGGCGGAATCGCGAATTTGCCTTTTTTGCCCCCCCTATTCATTTCACTCTCTCTCGCATTCTAATCGATTGATTTTCTATCGAGGCCTGATTATTTTCTAATGCGCGCGAAGATGGCGTTACGCGACGACCTATTATGGATGTACAAGCGTGCGAAACGGATTTTTTACGCCGCCATTGATGGGGATGTATATAGACCTTATGGACGAAATTGATATTCAAATCGGAGCCGTGTGAGTCGGTTGATGCTCTGTATATACGTGTATATATATATATATATGAAACAGGAGCGGCACGAAATTGATATTGAATCGAACGCGTTCAATGAATATTACCAGGAGCAACTTGTACTGGTATTATCGTTGCAGCTGGTCTTATGAATTCAATTATTAGAGCGTGGCAAATTTATAGTTTTATCAATATACGTTGAATATTGCATGAAATAATAATTAAATTTAATTTTTTCTATTCACTTCGTTTCGACTGTGCCGTTATTGATTTGAATAATTTATCACGCATCGCATGGTTGTGCATTTAAAGAAGCTATATATCTACTACTCGTTCATTTAATCATCTCTTAATCTAGTTCCCATAATAATTTCGTATTCATTATTAAACAAGCCAATAAAATCTTTTCCTATAAAAGTTTCATCCGCTATGAATCTGTACAGTGAAATATACCCTTTAAGCTAGCGTCCTGTTTTCAAAATATCAACGAGTGCGTCAAAGTCAGCCGCAACAATCGTCCAAAAATTTCCGGGGCTAAAGTATCCCACAAGGATCTTTGAATTTCATTCTCATTCTCCCACTTTGCCGAATAGAATAACAATTTGTCCCCAGCGATACGTACAATTCTCTATATATCCAAGCAAATCGCATACCCGTAGCGCGAGTACCAAAGCTCCAAAAACGCCGTAAAAAGGAGAATCGCTCGCGTATAATACACATAGTATATTGGCGCACGCGGCGTGAAAGGTCCACGAGAAAGAGAAGACGTGAAAGAAGAGGATCGTCCAGAGAGCACCTCGACAATGGGAGTTGAATGGCTCATCGCGCGATATTTTGATAGACGAGTTCATTCATATATATTCTGGATGTGCCGCCACTCTCTCTCTCTGTGGGTCCCTCTTTATCTCGCTTCCTTCTTTTTTCTCCTTCTTCTTCCTTACTTTCATAGTATATTCGTAGGTCAAACGCCGTCCTTGAATGAAAATGGAGCTGGAGTTTCGTCAATGAACCCGAGAGAATCGGTCCCTAAGAAACGACACCTTTTTCACGCCACACCTATATTGGGAAACTGGGCGTACACACACACATATGCGTCTTCCTGTTCGTTTCATTCATCCCTCTCTTTCCCTCTAACTTTTTCCTAGACGCTTTTTGTTTGGCATTCTTCGTCTTTCTATCCATTTTTCTCTCTCTCTCTCTCTCTCTCAGCCGCTCTTTTATGCAGTTTTCTTGCCCTTTATTCTGTCGCCCGGTCTTTAGTATCACTTCTGTTTGCTCTCGCCTCCCCCATTTTACCCGGCTAATCTGTATTTTCTGGCCTGAATCTGTTTTTTTTTTGTCTACGCACTCTTCTCGATTTTTTTCCTCACTTGTTTATACACTCTCGCTTGCGCGCGAGCTTGGTAAGCTTGTATCAGAAGAATCGCTTTCACTCGGTTTCTTATTGCTGTTCCGTGAAGGCGTCATACACTGACCAATCTGCCTTCTTTACAATTCGAACAATATAAACGCTCAACAAGTTTTAAACAAACGAAAAGTATTTTAAAGTTAGAAGTTGTTCCGCAGCCACCCCTTATCTAACTTGCAACGTAAACATATATATACGTCCTCGCTTCATTCATCCCAATAAACGGCCTTCTCGTGTACTCGAAAACGCAAGAATCCACACTGGCTGTAAAATCTCAGCAAGGAGAAAAACAAAAAACGCCCCGTGCATGCAGCATTGCATCCGATGGTGTGTCCCCGTCCCTCCCCCTCATTGTCCAGTATTTCAGGTTCGCGCGCGCGGGCAATAGTCAACCGTCTCGCATTCTTTCGTCTACAATGAAACTCTCGCTCTCTTATATGCGAAGCCTAGAGGGCCCCGGCATTCGACGAATGCACAATTGTCGCCTGCGTGCATGTATATATAGCGTGGCAGTGCCGCACCGCCGGTGGGGGCCCTTCTTCTTCTTCTTTTTTTTTTCCGGAAAAATTGCGGCCCTTTGTCGCAGCCGCGCGCGCATGACCTCCTCATTCTCTCTGCGCGCGAGTGCGCGCTTTTATATATGCGCGCCTTCCATCGCAGAGAGCAGTGTGTGTGCAGTGTATAGTACTAGGCGCTATTTTGGCTTCAAAAAGCTCGCCGATGAATAGCGCATTCTTATATATACTTGCTCTCGAGTGTTCAAGCAGACTTCCTGTCCGAGTTATACCGCTAAGTGATCAAATGCGACGACTAATAGCTAGAAAAAAGGAAGAAAGCTTCGTCGTGGTGGTGGTGGTCCTTTTTTCCAGAAATTCTGTTGAAGAGGCGAGAGAATATTTTAGCCATTCATGGGTTCTTGTGCTATTGAAGACTGCAGTGCAAACAACTTATACAGCCTTATTATTGTAATTAATGCATTGATTCGATTCGTTATTTGCATTTGTTATAGTTACTTAATTGAGCAAGTGATCGATGGACGAATGATTTTCCTTATTATGAGAGTACAAACGAAGCGATGGCACATTCATATTATGTAATAATTTTGATATAAACAAGTTGCTTAATGTCAAAATTTTTAAATATTTTCTCGACGGCTGTATAATTTGTCGTCGCTATAAAAACAAATCAGGGTTATAAATAAAAAGCGCAATGGAAGAGTTCCATTAATTAACCTAAAAATACATTTCTCCATCTCATTACAAGACGTATCTTTTTTTTTTCTTTCATCCTCTCTCAATTCAGAACTAAACGCATATCTTTGTTAACCAAAAAATGATCGATAGGCAAAGTGCATTGAAATGACACAAACGCACACTCGTACAAATCTCTTATAACTCACACTCCAAATTCCTAAATTCTCTCTCTCTCTCTCTCTCTCTCTCTCTCTCTCTCTCTCTCTCTCTCTCTCTCTGTCCCTGAATATTCTCCTCCCTCAGTGTCTCGCTGACAAGCATTGACGAATGAGATATGCTCGCGCGCGCTTGCAGCGCCTGATGCAGAAGAAGAAAAGAGACCGAAGACGCGGTCTAAAAGTGCGTGTGCCTGCGATGCGTGTCTAAGAGTGAGGAAGAGGATTCCTTAATGAAAAGCCCGCGCGCGCGGCTAATAGTCCGGAGAGAGAGAAAGAGAGAGAGAGAGAGAGTGTGTCAATGAAAACCTGAAAAGCAAAGATTCACGATGAATGAGCGGGATAGCTTCTTTAAAAATGAAACGCGGATGCATGTGTGTGTGTGTGTGTGTTTATACGTCCCTCTTCTTCTTCTTCTTCTAGTGTGTCCTACCTCCATTTGGGACGGTTAGACAACATTGACGTTGTGTCCCTCGAGAGGATGACCATGCAATAGTCCCCCGAGCACTGCGCAGGCCTCATTCAACCCGTCGAACTTATCGTAAACAAATGTCAAATCAGTGGAGCGAGAGTATAGAGAGAGAAAAAAGGAGATACACACGGTGCTACGCTCTTCCAATTCTCTCCATTGCAACGGGTATAAGCGTCTTACACACACTCGAGGCCCTCGACCATTCAGGATGCAAGCTTTTTTTGTCATACCCATTCACCAGCAGATGCTGCGAGTCGCGATGGCTATACACATCTTTTTCGATATCCAAAGTAGCCCCGTCGCAAGGTAAATAAGCTGGGGTAATATACGCGCGTGAAAGGATGTGGGATGTAAGTGCGGTGCATGTGCCTATTAATCACTGTGTTGAAGTGTCGAGAGATGAATATTCCTCTTTTGGAATTAAGCCAAAGGTCGACTACGAGGAATAATTATTAATCGAATTATTGTAAAAAGATAAAGAGAATATACCGATGCTAAATGCACGAATAGGCTGGTTATACACAATCACAACTACAATCGCTAATCCGGTATTATGATCCATCGAACATAGCATATAGCGACCCGTAGAAAAACCATCAATTGTAACAATGAGTAAACACGACCGGATTGCTCGAATGAAAAATTCCCCCATGCGATGCGTGCCGCGTATATATATATAGGACAGACAGGAAATGGAAAAACGATCGGACTACAAGACTAGCGGCGGCGGCTAAAGAGCTTAACTTACTATATATTTGTGTAGCGGGTATAAGGGAAAAGCATCATCGGGCATCTCCTGGCTGCTTCGTCGTCCTCACCCTCGCTCCTAAACGTCGCTCTATATTGAGGCGCTTGCGCTTGGCGATATCTAATCGCTCGGTACACACACGAGACACGACAATGGGACACCGGCGCACAACAATGCCACGGGACATGCGATGCAGGTCCCTTGTCTTTCTTTGTTGCTTCGTGTCGGTGACACCCGTCATTACTGCTTCTCTCTCTCTCTCTCTCTCTCTTTCTCTCTCTCTCTCTCTTGATTACGAGAGAAAGACGGAGAGAGCAACTGCGGAATCGCGGAGCGCAGGGGAAAGCCAAACGTTGCATTGTGTCCCAGAGTGGAATATTTACTCGGGGATTGGTGATATTATTTGAGTATCGAGGACTGCAGTTTGCTCTCTCTCTCTCTCTCGCTCTTGCTCTGTATGTTGCTTTGCACAATGCGAGTAAGCTGCCCGTTGTTGGACAATAGGGCCGTGAGAGATTTTTCTAAATGTGGCACGAACTTGTCGATGGGAAATAACGATTTGCGGATAAAGTAATGGATAGTCTTGTTATCGTATTTAGAAATATAATAAGTGAATTGTATTATTGAAAGTTTAATGACCACAGATGTTTTCCATCTTTCAGGACGTTTTACTTTGCCAAACGTAACGTCGTGCTACTCATGTACAACAGAATAGATAGATAAAAAATAAATAAATAACTATAGACGTGATCCATGCTTACTAATAATTATTCTGATCTATTCCACATATTATTTCCGTTTTTTTTTTAAATCATCAAGTTTCGGAAGTAGCTATTCAATCAATTATATACAAATATGTCAATCACTGCAATTAAAAATGAAATCAAGCTATTTGAAGTTTTACAAGAAGTATTTATCACACTTAGAAGTCTAAATATATTCGCCTTTAATCTATATCGCGTGGTGTAAAGGATCTCCTGCTTTCAATTCTACTCCCCAGTCAGGTCGATTATATCAAGTGGACCCCGCGTAAATTAAATATCGAATCTGAGCGATTTGCCCCAACAAGTCTTGATTTTATTTTGAAGATACACACCGTCTGTCTATATCTATTTCAATCGCAAACCCCCTGAGTTTAATGGATTACCAACATTTTCTATACACCTTCCATACAATCAGTTCATTGTAGTCTTCGCTCTTGCTCAAATTTATATTTGCACGACTCTTCTCTTTTTCGCTTTAGTATTATCCATCGCATCTCCCTTGTTTCACATTCTCCTACAATGCGCTAAAAACATTTCTTTCCTTGACTTTCCTCTTGAATCAGTGTTAACGATAATCCTCTATCCCCCTTCGCCTATAACGTCAACGTTGCTGGTCCCACCCACGAATTCATTTTGCCCACCCATTATTTCTTTCGCGCGCTCCATTCTCTCGTTGTCCCCTTCCATTTCGAGCTGGTCTCGCCACAAAATACCCACGACAGATGCTTATATAAAAACGTTTCGATATCAAGGCGAGAGTATACCACGCGGGGGTTCAATCAATTTCCAATGCAAATCGTATTTGGTCGCGGGACAATATTCTCGCGCTTCTATATATATATACACATCGGCGCACTCGAGCAGCCGATCTGACATCCCTCTCTGATCCCTGGGAAAATAATCTTGGTCCTCATCCACATCGAACACCGCTTCTCATCATCCTTCCCTATCGTCCTCGGCACCGCCGCCTTCTTCTTCCTCGCATAATGTACTTTGCCGATCTCGTCGTTCCGACGTCTTAATCAATGCCATCTTCTGCGCGATGTCTTCTGGCTCAATGTAGACGGGCAAAGGAGCGAGATAGCGAGAAAATGAGAGAAAGAGAAGAAGAGGAAGCAGTAGAAGAAGAACCAGCAGAAGCAGAAGATCGGGGGTTTGGGGATTTAGCTCGTTTTCCAGAGGACACGGGTAGTACTATACGCGAGCAGCGAATAAAAGTGTAATCGGCGCAAGAGCGAAAACGAGAGCCGGACAAACAGTCGGTTTCGCGGCGCTAAAGAAAAAGAAGAATGAAAAAGAAAGGGATAGCAGGGGAATAATTATTTCCCCCGACTTTTGCTTGGGAAGGCAGCACAGCATCGAGGCTGTTTACTTATCCACCTGAACGGCGAAGGACTAAATTAAAATGTTGTTTGCCACGACGCTTCCAAATCTTTCCGATCCCTCTCCTCTATATATATATATATATATATAT
>UELV01147320.1:0-13186 GCA_900490015.1 Megastigmus stigmatizans | reverse complement strand
CAGGCAGAGAGAAATTACAGTGTGACTGAATGAGAGTGTCTAGCTGTAGTGTGGGCGATAAAGAAATTTCGGCCATACATAGAGGGCTACGAGTTTAAAGTAATAACAGACCACAGCAGTCTACGTTGGTTGAGCAGTTTGCACAACCCAACTGGCAGACTTGCTCGATGGGCATTAGAATTACAAGGGCATATGTACACTGTCGAGCATAGGAAAGGTGCTCTCAACAATGTACCCGATGCTCTGTCTCGTATGTATGAGGATGAGACACCTGAAGTTAGCGCAATATCATGGGGAGAAGAAACCCAAGATCAATGGTATTTGCGCTATCTACAGGAGGTAGAAGAAGATCCGACTGGTGATCCTCGCCCTAAGGTCATCGGAGGTCACTTGTACTTCTATAAGCCTGATGAAGCCTTAGAAGGGACTATTGGCGATGATGAGGCACGGAAGCTCGTCGTGCCTAAGGAAAAAAGGAAAGAAATTATTAAGGAAGGGCATGACGAGCCGACGTCGGGTCATCTTGGAAGAGAAAAAACATATGCTCGGATATCCAATTTATATTTTTGGCCGAGCATGTACAAGGATGTCGAAGCATATGTTCGACAATGCACAGTGTGTCAACAGTGCAAAGTCGAACAGCGAGCACCCGCAGGGCTTATGGGGAGAAGGACCATCACAAGACCATGGCAAGTGGTCGCAGGTGACATAATAGGTCCTTTGCCAAAATCTGTGCAGGGTTATGAATTTATCCTGGTTTTTCAGGATTTGTTCACGCGATGGGTAGAGGTGATACCCATTCGCAAAGCCAATGCGAAGACAACCCTGAAGGAACTCAGAGAGCGTGTATTTATGAGATACGGATCTCCTGAGGTTTTTCTCTCAGATAATGGCACGGAGTTTAAGAACCGTGCCATTGATAGTTTTTTAGTGGCAAGATGAGTGCATCATACTACGGTGCCACCTTATCATCCACAAGCGAATCCTGTCGAGAGGGTAAATCGCTCTTTAAAGACGATGCTCGTGGCTTTCATTGAGGAAAGTCATTGGACTTGGGATGAGCATTTGCCCGAGCTCGTCTTTGCGTTTAATACGGCTATGCATAGCTCAGTGGGTGCGAGTCCTGCACTATTGAATTATGGGAGGCAGCCATTGCCTCCTTCAACAGTTCGAAGAGATCGCGAGTTGGTAGCTTTAGCTAAAGAGCAGGATGCGGCCCTGGTCGAATGGAAAAGAAAAGTCCAGGAGCTCGTAAATTTACGTGCTGTGACGAGCAGCAAGTCGGAGGAGTCGCACAATCGACAGGCGACTTACTACAACGCACGTAGAAGGATGATGGAGTTCGCTGTGGGGGACCAGGTATGGAAAAGGAACCGGATTCTGTCCTCCGCGGTAGAGGGGTTGAGTGCCAAGCTCGCTCCAAAATTCGCTCGTCCGTATACGATTACGGCCCAGTTAGGTTCGAACACGTTTGAACTGGAGGATAAGGACGGAAAGTTGATTAGACCCGTCCATATAGAGCAGCTTAAAGCATATGTTGCGGAAGAGATGCGAGAAGATTTGATCGAAGAAGACGACATCGAACATCAATCTCCGAGGGATGCGAGCGTTGATGTGGCATTAAGCGACCCGCCACGAGCGAGCGTAGCGCGCACGCAGGGTGGCATCACTCTACCGGGAGATGTAGCGGCTGCCTGCATGCTTAAAATTTCGCAGCCCCGGAAGGCCACGAAAGTTATAAAGCGAGCGGGCGTTCGTACTGAGAAGGCTGCGTCGTCAAATAAGGTTGCGAAACGAAAGCCTGGTCGACCGAAAGGCTCGCGAAAGCTTGAAGTCGTCGAAGATCAAACAAATCTCAAATTGCAAGCGGCAAGCCGTGTAAAAGTGTGCGCGTGTGTGATTCGCGGCCGTTTCCCGCGTTTTACCAGCCTTCTCGGTTCGTGGTTATCGTTATATTTGTATGTCAACGTTGTTATTTTTAATAGAGAATGTACGCAATATGAAGAGAATCACGTCGTCATCATTTATACGAGAGAAACCTAATTCTTTCCCTTGATTTCCCGCCATTACCGGCGCCTCCGCGGGCACAGTAGAAAACCGTTTCTACTGTGCATTAAATCTAAGCAGCAGGACTTGCGAGCATTGCACGGTACTCGCAAGCAATATTTCTGAACAACGGAAAACGAGACTCTCCAAGAGAGTCTCGTGTTTGTAAACGAGAGCTGTTGAAGTCTGTATAGCGTCAAATCATCGCTCGATTTTGACGCTGCAACGTGTATGCAGGTAGGAGTGAGAACGCAAGTACGTTCTCGCCGCAATAATAACAGCCCCGTTACAATTCATATAAATTTTACAATTTCTAATGGACAATTTAAACTAAAGAAACTTGTGTAATCAATTCAGAAATTATCAAGTACACTTTTTCTTCATTGTTTACATATTCAAATAAATTTTCCAATTTGCAGTGGCCAATTGAAACTAATGAAATTTGTGAGACCTATTCAAGTACTCTTTTTCTTAACCCATTAATGACCAAGACCCCGAATTTTCAACAACTTTTTCAAGGCTTTTTTTCAACTAAAAAGAAGGTTTCGAAAAATTTCGGAAAGATGTTATCCGACGTATTTTGAGCTGTTATAAATTCGGCTTCCGTCGTGGAAGTTGCTATAATACAATAGTTTGCCTTTTTGAACTCCACGAAAGTGGGCCATCATTACAGAATGTTATCCTTCCGGTTACACTTTTTGGCGTTAAAGGGTAATTTCGCCAATCTGCATCACAAAATGCTGATAATTCAATATTTTTTTAACCAACAGTATAAGTAATTCCATATGAGGCAGTGCCTTTAACATACTTTAAAATACGTTTTACACCATTCCAATGTTCATACGATAGGTTTTGCATGAACCTACTCAAAATACCTACCGAAAAAGCCAAGTCAGGTCTGCTTACAGTCATTAAAAACATTAACAACCTATCGCTTCAGGATACGGAAACTTTATACTCTCCGCTGTATTATCTTTATTACAATTAGTGAAAATGGAATTGTTTCCAATTTCAAAAGGAGTAGAGACTGATTTACAATCTACATGATTAATTTTTTCTAAAATCCTTTTAGCATATGCTTCTTAATGTATCTTTAACTTCGTACCATCTTTACTTCTTTCGATTTGCAGACCTACGAAACATTCAGCTATTCCATAAACAATTTCAAAATTCTTTTGTAGGTCTTTTAATACACTTAAAATAAAATCGATATTATTTCCACAAATCAAACCATCATCTACATACAATGTAATAAAAGTTAATGAATGTCGATCAGGATTTCCATGAATGAATATACATGGATCTGCATGTGTCTGTGTAAAATTCTTACTGTTTAAATATTTGACAATTTTTAAATTCCATTGGCGCGAAGCCTGTTTCAAGTCATAAAGACTATGTTTTAGCAAGCACACTAGATTTTTATTAGATTCATAACCATATGGTTGCTCCATGTAGATTGGTTCATCGAGATCTCCATGTAACAATGCGATTTTCACATCGAATTGGTAGATTTCCAAGTTTAAAGCAGCTGCTATCGACAAAACCAAACTTACTGATTGATGTCTGGCGACGGGCGCGAACGTGTCGTCATAATCAATACTAGGCTTTTGAGAACAGCCTTTGACAACAAGTTGTGACTTAAATTTATCAATCTTTCCGTTCGGCTTATACTTTCTTTTAAAAACCCAGCGATTTTTAATTACATTTCTATTTAATGGTCGCGGTACAAGAATCCAGGTTTGATTTTTATGTAATGATTCTAGTTCATCTTTGATAGCATTTTGTCAATTAAGAGTGTCGTCAGAGTTTAATGCATCCTCAAGTGAAGCAGGTTCTACATTAGCAAAGAAAATTTCAACAATGTTTACCTCTTCCTCTTTTTCATCTGACCTTGAATTCTTTCTCAAAACGTAAGGTTCTCTGGGGATTGGCAATCTTAGATTCTTGTAACTCGATGTCTTATTAATAACGTTCTCTTTCTCTGATTGTAACTCTTGCGATGGATATTCAAAATTTGACACAATATTTTTATCGTTTGATAGTTGCAGTACGGTATTTATCTTATCATTCTCATTAAATATAACATCTCTACGGATATATATAGTCCTATTAGACGCATCAAACACTCTATAAGCTTTGCTTTCATCATGGAAACCCACTAAAATGAATTTTTTACTATAATACTCCCATTTTGATCTTTGATCTTTAGGTATATGAATGTAACAGTCACTACCAAAAGTTTTGATATTTTTTACAGACGGTTTTTCTCCAAACCATTTCTCAAAAGGAGTGATATTATTAATGGTTGCAGAAATAGTACGATTCTTTAGATAAACAGCTGTATTAACGGCTTCACCCCAAAGGTAAACAGGAAGATTTTTTGCAGCTAACATGGCTTTTGCCGTTTCGATAATCGTACGATTTTGTCGTTCAACAAAACCGGTTTGTTGAGGTGCACGAGGGGTAGAGGTTTCATGTTTTATACTTCTTGAATTTAAAAATTCTTCAACTTCAGAGTTACAAAATTCTAATCCACGATCTAATCTTAATTTTCTAATTTGATAACCTTGAGATGAAACCTCAGCATAAAATTTTTTTAAATATATCAATGTTTCAGTTTTATTCTTTAAAAGATAAAGAAAAGAGTATCGTGAAAAATCGTCTTTTAGAAGCATAAAATAGTTAGCTCCACTTATCCAAATATTTTTCATTTTTCTACACAAATCTACATGAAAAATTTCACCCTGTAATTTAGAACGAGTCGCTTGATTCTTTGGAAAACTTTTTCCATGTTGTTTTGCCATTACGCAAGGCTCACAAAAGGGATTACGTTCGGATAAATTGTCAATATGTAGATCTTTCACGGCAGATGAACGATACATATATCTTTGCGTTCTAAAATTCGGGTGCCCTAATCTTTCATGCCAGTTCATCAAACTCGAGCCTATTGCTACATTTAATTCAGATACAGATGCCTCTTTCGTTATAAAGTACAACCGATACATATTATTTTCTTTCATTCCGGTTACTAAAATCTTATTATTTTTAAGAAATCATACAATGTTTCCACCTTCATCAAAAATTACTCGTAAACCCCTTAAAGTACATTTAGCGACGGAGATAAGGTTCTTTTCTATTTCGGATACATATGAAACATCTTTTATAGTATGAGTAACTGCTGCCGTGGGAGAAATCTTGACATAGACATCACCTTACCATTCGCTTGTATAAGCTGACCATTACCGATGCGAACAAAATAAGAATTTTCTTTTAAAAATGTGAAATTTATGAGCCAATCACGCTTGAAAGTCATGTGCTCTGTAGCACCAGAATCCGCGTACCAGTAATTATGTGAATTAATTGTATAAGAAGCAGAGTTTTCAACAGTAAAAAGTTATGAAGTATCTGAATAATCGTCTGAAAAATGATGGTTTTCGAAATTTGAACTTTGCGCTACATAAGATTGATTTTTATTTGAATTTAGGCGATCGTACGCCTTTTTACGACAATTTTTTGCGATGTGACCCAATTTATCACAGTAGTTACATTTTACATTTCTTCTAAATTTTGTATTTACTTGAGAATCACTGTCGAAATTAGACTTACTCATATTTTCGTAGCCAGGCTGCGCACCTTGTTTACTTCTTGCGAGTAAGGCTTCTCCGTCTGTCTTGCCCTCGCTTGTTGACATTCTTTCGTTCAGGAGTGTTTCTTCGTTGACTAGATGATCTGTAAGTTTCTCTATGGTTTGTGACTCCTTAGCAACAGCATTCCACGATGTTCTTACGGTATCGTATCTTTGCGGTAGGCTTCCAAGAATTTTGGCGATGACCACAGCGGAATTCTGCCCCATCTTCATGTCTTTTAGACGTTGTGCAAGCGATATAATTTTCGCTATGTAATCAGCAACTTTTTCTTTTTCATCCATTTTGCTATTTATAAATGTATTCAACAAGACTTGTACAGATTGGTCGCTTTTCTCTGAGTGCACCGTTTTCAAGCGTGACCACATCTTGGCTGCTATATCACAGTCTGTTAAATATTTTAGTTGCATCAAATCTAAACCTCGCATAAGAAATGCTTGAGCCTCAATGTCCTTTTGATCCCACGTTTCTGCGTTTGTAGTAGTGCGTATCTCCGTTCCCAAAATGTATGGCTTGAGCTTGTTTTCTGCCATATAAATCTCCATTTGTCGACACCAAAGGTGATAGTTCTCGCCGTTGAAACGATAAATTTGAGACAATTTCACATTGTCCACCATCTTTAAATATTCTTCTTCAGCTCTTGTGATGTCAATAAGCAGTCGGCCGTTGATTATTTTATACAAAGGAGATCCAAATAGCACAATTATATGATACTAAAGTTTGTCTATCAAGCACGCTTTATATGCACTGGCACACCATTTAGTTTCACACAAATCAAAAAAACGAAAGTTGATTAACCATTTAGCCTGAAGCGATTAAGGGTCTGGGCCCATAACCTGTTGAGATTATCGTGAAAAATAAACTATGATGGTGGATTGTCTATTGATGATGTAATTTATTGAATACAATATAATACAAAGAAATATCTAGCTACAGCGTGTTGACGTTATTATACTCTCAGCTATATAGTATAGAGAGACCGAACAGGACGTGTGTTCGCACGAGACTGACTCTCTCGGTCCGACGCGACGCTTACAGAGAAGCTTAGATTTACACGTACTACACATAGACTGTACGCATGTATGTGTGGTTACACTTACATGTATTACCGAAATTACAAAGCGTAAATCTATATTCTTAACACATACTGAGAGCCAGTTTATAGCGAATCCTCATTCGCATCTGGAGAGCCCGTTTATAGGGGTCGCCGTTCAAACGGACAGCGACCGTACGCGAAACCACGTGTAGCTTAAACCCCCTCACCTACTGCACGGTGTTGTAACTCCTAGAGGGGGTGTAAGGGAATATATAATATATATACAAAAATTGAAACAAGCATAATGTATTTTACAAGCGACAGATGAAGGAAATCTAACTAACATTTTAAAAATTGAATTAAAAGGACAAATTCATGAGGCATTGGAAAATTCCGAAAAAAATAATATCAGCAATAAAAAGTTTATACCCGCCAGAAGAAGATATTTATCAACTCGGAGGTAAATTATTCCATACTTTCCAAGAGGAAGATGAATCAGTTATACCGATTAGTACTAAACAGTATATCACTAATAGAATAAAAAAAGTAATAAGGCAAATGAAGGAACTGAAAAGAACGAAAGCAGGACAAACAGCGGTGACACTGGCCGAATTTGACAGAATCTTAAATAGTGATACAGTAAAATATATTAATGTCGGACTAAATCTAGAACTACAAGGAAGAATTGGAACTCACGCAACATTAGAAAATGCATCACTTGAAGCAATATGAATAAAAAAAAAACTGCTTAATAGAAAAAATCAGGGAAAACAAAATATAAACACATTTGGTCAATTCAACGTAAGACCTAAGACAGAATCTAACAAGATTTTAACTCGTCAGATTTGCAGATATAATCATTACGAGGCTTTATATTACCGTCCAGTAGCTTGCGTCACGCAGCTAAAAATTGCTATAAAAATAAAAATAACCAAAATTCAAATAATTCACTGAATTTCGGAAATCACTGTAGTTATAAAAATAATAATAGATTTGTCAATAACAGAAGCATCCAGAGGCAAGCGTAGAACAAATTCTGTGAATTTTATCAAATTTTTGGTCATACAATTAATGAATGCAGAAAACTACAAGCACAAAATAAAACATGGTGTGGGAGGACATTCAGTTCAAAGCTGTAATAAATTAAAAAACGTAATCTGTAGCATAGATAAATTCTGCAAACACTGCCAAATCATGAGACACACAATAGATAGCTGTCTTCGGAGATTAAATAATTCGGGAAACGATCAGACTCTTCCTCGAGAGAGCGCGTAGGAGGAGTAACAAACAAGAAGCCGCTCATAAAACGTACACAGTTCGCTAAAATAAGCGAAAATAATACAGAGATGTTAAGTTGCCAAAGTATTAAAGAGGAAATGCTCGATCAAGTAACTGAATCAGCAGAAAGTCTATACAAGCACGAAAATATAGCAGCGAAGGTATGCACACCAATCATAATAAATGACACGGAAATCAGGTCAATAAAAACGTGCAAAACGAAGAAAGTAAATTAGGAAATGATAAACATTTAAAAAATAATACAGCAATATTTATTTACAAACTAGTAGACGCACTCCAGTACATTGAAATACAAAACCAATTTGTAAGAAAGAATCGTCAATTATTGTATACATTTAGATGAAATTACACAAACGCTACTAAGAGTAAAAAAAAGTGAAACTACTTAAGAGCATAAATAAACGTGAAATTGAAGTATACAACATAGATACTAAAAAATTATTCGTACTATGCATAGACATAAGCGAATCAATTTACTTGTTAAAAAAATTAATAGGGACTTAAAAATGTACTTATAAAAGAACAATGCTTTATGTTTAGTACATCAAAATATATCAAAATAATTAATATGAATTGGAACGAAGTTGAAGAAACTTTATACAATATATTCAAAAATACAGGAATAAAAATAATTGCATGTTCAAATAAAGTCAAATACGTTAAAATCGACGATACAGACAAAATATTTAATTTATTACATACCTCAAATGTAGGAGCACATTTAGGAGTTATTAGAACAAACAACAGAATAAAAGATTTATATTATTGCGAAAATCCAAAATTAGACATTCAAAACCGAGTAAAAAGATGTGATGTTGAAATTAATTATTTTAAGATATTTGAATTTACCGCGCAATATTGTAAGTCGATAAAGTAGGTTAGTCTTTAATTTTAAGTTACTGATCAAGTAAAATCAAAAACGACCGTTACAAAGATTTTTTCTTTTGTCTGATAGTCTGATGCTTGCTCAAGCGATAGTCAAGCAAACGGTCTTATTAAGCATTATTTGTTTAATAGTGTTTAGTAGAGTGTTTAAGAAAAGAAAAGGCTTGTTAAGTGTGAAGAACACTAAAGGTATATATATTGTTTATTAAATCTATAAGACCTGTAAATGTAAAACAGGTTATGTAAACATCGTGGCCTGTAATATAATTTATATTTCTTTTATTACAGGCGCCTTTAGAATTATATCAGATGTAGTTATTATATTTTGTGTTTGAATATTAAAATTGCATTTAAGTCAAGATTAGTTTTATTATTTTCCTTGTATATTCTACTGTGTAAAAGTAGTAAAGAAGAACATCTGAAGATTGTCAAGATATAAATTAAAACGCGTAAAAATAAGGCAACCGATCGTAATTACAGATACTCCAATTAAAACATTCGACAAAATAGCTATGGATAACGTGGGTCCATTAAATATAACAAAAAATAGTAATAAATACATTTTAAGAATGCAAGATCAGCTGACAAAGTTTTTAATAACAGTACCGTTAAAAAATCAAACAGCCGAAAGAATTGCTGATGTACTTATTAAGAAATTTATTTGCTTTTTTAGCTGAACAAAAATGATTTTAACAGAGGCGCGAATTTCATGAGTCAAATTATAAAATGTATTGCTCGTAGATTTAAATTCTCGAAAGCAGAAATTACTTCATTTTGACCTCAATCTAATGGATCATTAGAAAGAGCATAGCATAACAATCTCTTCAAGAGATTAAATCTGCTCTAATAAAAATTAAAAAAAAAGAAAGAGCACATCATCCATTATCCGAATATTTAAAAAAAATTTCCACAAAAAAATTGATTCAGACGATTGGGACGATAAGAAACATAGAGAAAACCATCACGCCAGAAAGAGAAAATTCCTTAATAGAGAGAGCAATAGCCAAAAGGAATATTATGATAGAATAGCATGACATGATGAAAATTCAGATGTAATTAGAAGAGAGAGAGAGAGAGAGAGAGAGAGAGAGAGAGAGAACTCAGAGAGTATAAATAAGGTACCGGATGATGAAATTAGGAAAAAGATTAACGGTGGGCCAGGAAGTGAATATCCTGATCCCGAAGAGAGAGTTAGAAATAACTTGCAAACAAATGGGCATATATCAGAGAGGGTAATAGAGGCATATAGAGCTGAAGAGCGAGTATAGTACATCGGCATTATCGAATTGCATCCAAATTTAATAGACATTATCAGCAAATACGTATTAATCAAGTACGAGTAATCCCTACTTGGCACGATTATTATAAACATTGTAAATAAACAATAATCATGGCAAAATTACGAGTTTTTGTACTATTCTCGTAGCCGCTTGCGTCTGCTTTATCGGATAGACTCAAAATTTTGAAGAAAAATTCTATAGACGCCTAAAGACCATATTCGAGTAGTTACGACTTGCCACAATTATTATAAACATTATAAATAAGCCATAATCACGGCAAAATGACGAGTGTTTGTACTATTCTCGTAGCCGCTCGTGTCTGCATTAGCCGATTGACTACAAATTTAATAGACATCATCAGCAGATGCGTATTGATCAAATACGAGTAATCGCAACTTGGCACAATTATTAAAAACATTATAAATAAACAATAATCAGGGCAAAATGACGAGCTTTTGTACTATTCTCGTTGCTGCTTGGGTCTAGATAATTGGTTCACTAAAACTTTGAACACATATTCTATTGATGTCTATAGACCATATTCGAGTAGTTAGGACTTGGCACAATTATTATACAATTATTATTTAAAAAAGGGAATATATCAATTTTTAGTATAAAAATTCAATCCTTAAGGCCGCCATTTCGAATCCGCTATTTCTTAGTATTAAGATTTCTTATTTTTATAACAGCAATTCAAATTCCTATTACTGAAAATAAAATTTTATACAATTACTTGTATAATAGAGGAATATATCAATTTTTAGTCTGAAAATCGCATTTTCTAAAAATTCATTTACATCCCAGGAGCGTCAGGGACGATTAATTTGCAAAAAGCGATATTTTCATCATTGTTTATTTAATAACAATTGCAAAATACATAATTGTTGAAAAACTGTAGAGTAGTGTTTAGATAAAACATTAATAAGTTTTGACAAACTTATTTCATATTGATATGACGTCATAGACCTGAGTTATAATTAAATAATCGAAAAAATTCAGGTGGGAAGTATTCGTCCCATTGCCAGTTAAAGGGTTAAAATTGGATGCCAACAGATTGAAAAAACTTCTTTTAATTTTAAGATTAGGTTAAATAAAAGTGATATATAGCAAAACAGCTAAACTTCAGAAAAACTTAAAAAGTATTTTCAAATATTCTAATATGCAATGCTTCCCAGTTTATTGTATAAAACAATTAACTTGAAAAATCATGCAATGTTGAATAATCATGCAATTATACATGTTAATCAAACAAACTAACACTAAAACGTGCAGACAGTTCCTAGTTGGAAATTATTAAATAAATTTTTTCAACAATTAGTTCATCAGCAAGACCTTGAGTTTACATAGCTAATTCGCAATAGGAACGCTCTGCATACATAAAACTTATTAAACACCAAATATGCTATCCCACATAGCATGAAATATTAAAGCAATATTAAATGAAATGTTACAAATATTTCTTTTTAATATTTCATGAAATATTTCTGCAATATTGATGCAATATATCTTGTAATCTTTCACTGAAATATTTCTTGAAATATTATCAACAATATTTGATGAAATATTACGCAAATATTACAACAATATTGCTTCAAATATTCGTCAAATTTTTTTGAACATTTCAAGGAATATTTGTGTAATATTCTGGAAATGTTACACGAAATATTCCCGTGAAATATTTCTGTGCCATTTCAATAATTTACGAAATATTACGAAAATATTACACCAATATTCCTTGAAATATTCGTCCCATTTTTTTTAACATTGCAAGTGTATCGTCGCGAGCCTTTTCATAAAAATTTTGACATCACCGAACTAAAAGTAACTCCAAAGATATTAATGAAATCTGTAATAGATATAGATCTAGGGTTTTTTCCTATTTTTCTATATTACCTACCCTAGCAGTAAAAATCGATATCGATCGAGCGCGTTAGATAAGACAGAGTTTTTCAAAGAGGGTTTCGGGTTTTCCCACTCTCGCCCGATGGCGTCGCACATGCCCCGAAACAAACTCGTATATATATATGTGTGTGTGTATGTACATTATATTCATTATTTAAACTCAAATGTTTTAAACAATAATTCTTATGAAAATTTTATGTTATGATTTTTCCTGGAATGGCGGCAGTCCACATTTTTATTTTCTTGCAATAAAGAATTGCGTAAAATCATTTAGTTTGTGCCCTGCAATATTTGTACACATCAGAATTTACAATCAACTCGGAAATTCAAACCATTAGTATTGTGTTTCGGTACATTATAAGATTTGTCACCTGAACCGGCAATTAGAATATGTATTTCAAAATAGCTAAAATAAAAGCAGGTAGATAATTACATATAATAGCAGATCAGTAAAAGTGTACACATTTATTTCAAATTTAACATAATCTCTAGCTTGGTAAAATATTTCATAAGTTAATATTAAATAAGCATTTTTTAAGAAGCTTTTGAATGTTAACTTAGACTCTTCGAGTTGTACACAAAAAAAACAGATGAGCACCTACGTCACAAGCAACAGTGCTTAGACGCTCGCTGCACACATGCTACCGATAAAAAAGGGGAGGACAGATAAGATGCGCTGCACCAAGCCTAAAAAATACACTTTTCTGGCAGTAGAATTTTCCACAGTTTTAGCATGGGAAATAATATTATTTTCCTCTTAAATTCAATATCTCGGCAATTTGAGTAAATATGTCAACTTTTTATATAAAAAATCGAACAATATTGCAGAGTGCTATAACTATGCCAAATTTAAATAAGTAAAATCCCGCTATTTTATGAGTAATCAATTTATTTAGAAAATTATATTTTTTATAACTTATGTTAAATTAAGCTTATGCCATATTAACCCATTAACGCCGAGGTGATCAGAATTTTTACTAACTTTTCAACGTGTTTATTTATCATGTTATCGGACCAAAAAAATAATGCAATACCTCTATTCCTACGCGAAATTTGATGCTCGTTCAGAACCTGAGCTCGAAATTTCGATTAGA
>UELV01147306.1:0-11097 GCA_900490015.1 Megastigmus stigmatizans | reverse complement strand
AGGTAGGGGGGTGGTGACGGTGTTTGTCGGGGGGAGGGTGGCGGAGGATGGTAGACACGGAGAGAGAAGAAGATCCGGTTCAGCGCAGGCCGCTCGAGCGTCCTCACATGTAGATGCGTCGCAGATCCGACGGCGACGTGATCATGTTGCACTGCGGGCACAGCTTCTTCGCCCCCTGCGAACACGAGTATACAGAACACGTGCGACGTGCGTTAAGGATTTTTCTTTTCTTTTTCACCCTTTGCTGTTTTTGCTTTTTTTTTTTTTATTCAAAATGGAGATATTGGGCATCGATCTTCTCCGAGGGTTTGTCTTTTAGAATAGAATTCCGTTGCTAAAGTAATTTTAGTGTTATTATAATGATTAGAACCGATGAAAATCTGGTTAAAGGGACAGACTTCCATTCCATGTAAGGGTATACGATTCAGAAATGAGATTTTTTTTCTGTAAGCTGGCTTTCTATTCTCCAAGTTTAAATCCAGTTGTGTAGAAATATCTCTCTTACGGGCAAAATGTCAAATTTACTTTATGCATCAAGCATTACCAGATATGAAGTATTGGCCGTATAGCTTAATTGTAGAAAGTTATTATATTGCCTTGCAATTCAAAAGAATTAGCCGAATACTCGGTATAAGTATGAATAATTTCCCACTTTTCGTATTTGCGAGTGCTCATACATTTATTCGAGACTTAAATATTGCGAAAATTACCACCAGCCAATGAATAACGCCAAACGAATTATTTACCGGAAAAGTTAAACTCGAGATTTAGCCTTCGTGATCCCACGCTTTTCATTATTAATAATATCTTAGCAATTTTTCCGTATCAACTTACGATGCTGTCCATTCAAGTGCGCGCACGCGCTCATTTAAATATTGCTACAAACAAACAACGGGATTTTCAACGACTAACGATTAGCATATGATTCAATGGAAATCTGCACGCGCTATATGTTATATTCCTCTAAACATTTATAATTCTGAAAAAGCGCATTATAATTTTTGCGCAGCAGCCAACCATGCCAAGCGGCAGCTGACGTGAGATATGGTAAAAAGTGTTTATCCCGATGTTAAAGAACGATGCCCACGTGTCCACTTGGAATATAAAAGCGATGGTTACGAGACAGTAGGAGGAACTTACCAGAGTGTGAAGCCAGCACTGCTCGCAATGGACGTGCCAACAGCAGACGGAAGTCACCGGCTTTTTGTATTGCTCCTGAGAAAAGTAAGAAAGGACACGCTGAAGTGAGGTTCATTTGTGCGTCTATGGCTTAAGGCGAAGCCAACGGTTAAGTCCGCTTTATTGCCTTTACTGAGAAATTTTTCCCTATCAAAGTCGCGCTGCTGGCTTTCCAATAACCGTTAAAATGGATATTTCGAAACTTTTTTTCTTTTTTTTTCCCCCATTATTTCATTTCACTCCGTGCGATCCATATGAAAAGTGCGCGCATTTGCTAGTTTATCAAAATAGCTTCACAGCATCGAATTACAGGGGCGATTTCATAATTACTCTTTTTAAAGCCGGTGTATCAATAACGCGTTCGCTAATGCGCGTTCGTCTGCGCTAAAAACGTTATATTCGTAAAGCTTCTCGATTTTTAGGAGAGTTTTATTAAATCGTTATTTGGCTGCGAAAAAAAACGTTACCGCGGCCGACAGTGCTTTTGATACTATAGATTTCGCATTTGAACTTGTGCAAAAAACTGTCCCCATTCAAGGTGCAGTAGATAAAAAAAAACACAAGCGACGGTAAAAAGTTGTGTGAACCGCCGGTGGCTAACGATGCACTGAGCGCACGCTAAAGAAAATCAACAGAGTTTCAAGTTGATTTAATAAAACTCTAATTATCTATAAATGAAATCGGTATAAAAACATTGGCTCCCGCGATTGACGATGCGTGTAAGCTTATATATATATATATATAATACAATACAAGATCTAAACAATTTCGTGTAAAATATTTCAACGAATTGGAAGTAAAAATCTGGATTCTGAGTTTTTCCGTTATTATATCATTTAAATCTGCACTAAACATTGTTGCTGTTTTCAAATTCAAAAACTAAGTATTGTTCTTTATTGCTCAAGTCATAAACAATGCATGTGCGCTACGGTAAATTTTATCGTTTCAATTTTATGTAAAGTTTTGCACGCGCGTAAAAAGTTGCGCGTAAAACTTTACGCGGCTACGCAATTTAACTTTCTTTTGTGCAGCGTATATATATTACTTATGGCCTCGAGGATGCGATATAAGATTTATTCTTTCAACAATTCGCTGCGCAAAAATAAACTCTTTAAATATATAGAAGTTGAATATAACTACGTCAAACGTGCAAAATAGTTTAAATTTATTCTCGGTCAAGTGCCAGTGATCAAGCGCTCGCTACGAATTTTCCTAACTAACTATAAGACTTTGAACCGTTACAGCAGAATATCTATAAAAGAGACTCACCATGCAGATGAGACACTTGAAAGCCTGTCCGCGCGTTTCGGCCTCGAGCTCCCTGATGCGTCCGCGCAGCGCCTCGACGACCGGCGTCTCGGGCTCGCTCTTGGCGTCGATCAGCATCGTCGTCGTGGGCGACGAGGAGGAAGCCGTCGTCTCCTCGCTCTCTATCTGCTGCTGCTGCTGTTGTTGGGAAGTGGAGCCAGGACTGGTCGAGGGCTCGGTTTTAACCTCGACCTGGGACTGCTGCGAGCCATTTGGCGATATGACAGCCTCGCGCAGTGCCTCCCGTTCCTTCTGCTCGCGGGCCGTGCCCTCGAGACGGGGCGTCACGACGTCGGCTTCTGTGTACTGGGTAGGACCGAATTGGGCGCTCTCGTCGCCATCTACCACCAGGTCCACATCTTCGTCCTCGTGGGCCGCGTCCGAGCTCCTCGCGCCGTTCGGGCCGCTCGTGTTGCGACTGCTCGTTGCCAGACCTGCGGCTGTTGGTTTTTTTTTTTTTTTTTTTGGTGGGAGGGGAAACAGAGAAGCGGACGAGTTTTGTAATTTTCATGCTTTTTATCGATTTTTGATACAAAATTATGCATAAGATGTTACTCTGTCATTTTTTGCATATGCGATTTGACGATAAATACATTTAAAATGTGTGCGCGAGAGAAAGTTTAGTGAAACTGTATATTATATCTGACTTTGCGAGAGTGTGTTCACCGCGTGAAGTTTATATATTACACGAAAGCAATTAATTATCTTGTAATCCAAATAAGAATTTATCCAAGTTAATTAATTCCTGCGATGATAAAACTTGAAGCTGCATCAGTGGTGAAACTGTACTCGGCTGCAGCGAGTGCTATAAATCGTTTTCTAATGATCTCGAATCAGTTCGTCTATATAGGTTTCTCTCGACTCTCCATATCTAATTTTACAAGTGATCGGCAATAAACAAAAAAAGAAAAAGAAGAAGAAAAATACAGCGAGTATAACTCACCGGAAAATCCACCGAGGAGCATTGAGGAGGCGCGTACTCTCCGCTGGCCGGCCCACTCGTACTCCTCGAAGGTCTCGGCGTCGCCCTCCACGTCCACCTCTTCGTCGTCGAGGTGAGCATGCTGCCTGTCCGGATTGCCGTTGTGCTTGTTCAGACATCGCTCGACGTGCTGATTGAGCTCCTCGGGCGTGCCCGAGAGACGTTCGCTGCACACCGGACAGGCCGGCTCGTCCGCTTTCCTCTTCCGATTCTTTATGCGTATGCGCGCCTGCAACACACACCGATTACCATTTCCATGAGGAGGCTACGTATTAGATCACTATATGCTTATATATATATATATTATTTTATGGGAAGGGGTTGGTTATGAGTTGAACGTATAAAGACGTGATAGATTTAGAGTAATATTGAATGTTTTTCCGGCTTTGGTTTTAGAGCGAATAAATTTAACTTTTCTTGCAATTCTGAGCATCGATTATAGAATTGCGCGCTAGTGATTTAGAATTGAAAAGCTGCTTTTTCCCTTCTCGTATTCTTAATCATATGTTGTTAAAGTAATATAAATAAGATTCAAGAATGGAGTTTCCGAAGGCGTGAGCTTGAAATCTGCGAAACGATTCGTTTGCGAATACAAATTGCTATCGATTTATGAACACATTTTAATGCTCCTATTTCATGTAAAGCTAATGCATTGAGGAATTTTATCTCAAACTAGTTACTGCTATAGAAATGCGGAGATAACATAAATTATGAAAATCTGGATAGTGTGCACACATAGTAAAACTTGTGCAGAGATAAAGGATGAGCATAAATATACAGCGAGCAACTTATCGCGTCTAGAACACGAGTAAAACTCTCGACGCAGTATTTATTTTGAGAGAGAAAATTTTGAAAACCCCGTATTTTCTATAATCCGCAACTTTAACAAATGCCACATCGCGTACATCAGCTGCACCCAAAAAATTCCTGCGCACAGCTCTTCCATCAAGCTCCAATCAAATCCTAACTCAATACTTGGCCCCGCGGCTATTCAGTGCACATCATAATCGATCATCAGAGATCATAGTATGTATATAAGCGACTCACTTGTCTGTTGGCTTTGATCCGCTTGTAGGTCTCCCATCTGCCGATCGGCGTCCCGTCGGCCGCCGAGGGCGTGTGCAGCAGCTGTCCGTGCGGATGCTCGGGCGGCTGGGCCGGCAGTCCCGATCTCGGTGGCCTCGGCCTCGAGGACGCCGAGGACAGCTTGTAGAGACGGTCGAGCTCTTGGAGGAAGTGCTGCTCGAGCTCCTGCGGCCTCACCGTCACGCCGCACACCGGGCAGCAGGTCGGATCGGCCGAGAACTTTTTCTTTCCTGCAATCACGAAAAAACAGCGGACACCGATTAATCTTTCTGCTCACGTTTGGCAAATAAAATAATACAAATAGTGTGGATATATTCAGTTATTCATGTAGTAAAAATGTTAGATAGAATTATCATTCTATAAAAAGATAAAGGATGTAGATGTGCTAAGTTCAACGCGCGTGATGCAGTAAAAGGGGGGGAGGGGGGGGGCTATGATCGCTTGTTAAAAGCATAACGAGACGATATTTGCGCGAATTGAAACGTCAACAATACCGCCCGACCCGATAAACTTTTCACATTTTCTAGCACGCGCGCGGCCTCGAGTAAAAGCTTTACCGCACTCTCCACACTGCGTCGTATAGTTACTTTCGCGTCACATACACATCACGCTAAGCCATAAACAATTTCAACAGCCTCTCTCTGAACACTCGTCCCTCCACTCTTATCAAGCCTCTATACCTGCGCGCGCGCACACACACACATACAC
This sequence comes from Megastigmus stigmatizans, assembly GCA_900490015.1. Classification (NCBI taxonomy): domain Eukaryota; kingdom Metazoa; phylum Arthropoda; class Insecta; order Hymenoptera; family Megastigmidae; genus Megastigmus; species Megastigmus stigmatizans. The sequence continues at coordinate 5,834 of UELV01147306.1, read as the reverse complement.
ATACTAGTCGTGGAGGCATTTCGTGATTTGTGGTCGGACTAGAACGTTTTTCGCTTTTCGTTTCATTTTTTTTTTGTTCACATGTCCGCCCTCCGCTTACATATTCATTTGGCGGCGTTTATTTTGAAACTGGAAACAACAACACAGCGAGGGTATAGCGGAGTAGCAGGAAAAAAAGAAGAAGCTGCGGTTAGAGAGAAGAGGGCCATATAATCCTCTTTGACAGACATCCCCACACACACACACACACATATGTGTGTCGGTTGGCTTCCGAGTTGAGTTATCCGCGATCGTTTGTTTTTCCGAGGGAAAGCGCAGAGGAAAGAGAGATGCATCGACCGCGAGCCAATACAAAACACCGGAAATCCTCGCGTATTATCGTCTTGCGCCGCGCTCTCTCGTCTATTTTTACAAGCCAGTTTCTATACCCCGCGGCCGCCGCTGCCGCCGCTCCATGATCCAAACTCGACTTTTCTTATGCGTTCAAGTGTCTCTGTGTCCGTGTGTATGTGCGAGTATTGGAATTGAGCCCTGGGGAAACTATGTATATAAGAGCGCTGACGTCGTTACAAGCTGCCGACGAGCCTTTCCGATTTTTCAACGCTCGATGCTGCTTAGGACTAACGCCTTCTTCCTTCTTTCCCCCCGTCGTCGTTTTATACCTACGCCAGAGTGATGAAAGAGTTCCGAGTTGGGAGTCGAAGACTTTTTTTTTGATTGAACGAAATATTATGGCAGTGCTTAGAACGTCTTAATGGCTTAGGTTAATCGTGTCATAACGAATGACAGGTTTTTTTTTAATCTTTATGGATTTGTGAGCGAAAGTAATTGTTTGTTTTCCGTACGAAGCTTGCGGTTGCGTTTCAAACGCTTATTTTATTAAAAACATTTCTGATAAAACTTTAATTTTGAGCTAAATGGTGAAAAATGATATGTTGTGATTTGTTACGTACGTGCATTTAGAGGATAATTCGAAAGCAATGTTCGAAAATGTAGAGTTTATAGTCGCGAAACTATAATCGACGGTCCGTTAAAGACATTAAAACTAAAATGGTTTTACAACATTTTGGGCCGATGCGCCACGAGAGCGCGACCCGCGATCAATGAAATAGAACGATGCACTTTTGTTCGAAACTCTTCCATTTTTGTTTTATTTTCAAAAATGTTTTTAGTGCGTTTTTTTTTGTCAATTCGTCTCTCTCTCTTTTTTTCCTCAGCGTTAAAAAAGCATTACGAGAGCTACATTTCAACACCAGTTTTATACGGATCAATTTTATGGTTTACTTTGTTACATATGTTTTTATGACTTTTTTCACACAGCTATAACTAGAAAACAACTAGTGAAATTTGAAGCACGTGAAAAGTCTTTCGCTGCATATTATCCGGACGAATATTGTCATTCAATACTCGGACAAACATTTTGTTTCTAAAACTACTTTCCTTTTTTAAAAAAAAAGTAACAATATAGGATGTACTACTTTCTACCTTATATGTTTTACTTTGTAAAAAAGGGCTATACCCGTTTAATGTAATTAAATAAATAAATGAATAAATAAATAAATAAATATAGGTTTAATGAACTAAAATATTAAGTTATGCGAAAAGAATGAGAAGAATGTAAAGAATCAGAGCTTAATGACTTAAACAGTAAAAGAAATAACTTACATAGCATTCTTTTGCAGTATTTGTGAGGAGTAACTTATATAAAACTATTATAATATGCACTGCAAGTGTGTATTATTGCTAATTAATATTATTTTGTTCTAAAAGTATTTTCATATCGAAAATTCATCATTCATTATCTTAAAATTATCATTTGTTTCAGAATGTGATTTATTTTTGCAATGAGATTTATCAGCCAAAGCATTTTCAGCGCGTTTTTATTTCGCGTTATACAAATGCTAAAAGTGCGCGCACTCTTTTTTTTTTGTACGCGCATTCTTCTAATAATTAGTAAAAAGTTTTTAAACGCCATTTTATTGCAGTTATGCAGATCACTCAACACTTTGTGCCAGATAAATACTTTGACCAACAACAAAAAGTTCGTGGAAATAATCGAGTTTTAAGCACGGCGCACAGAATTTATTCAGTCGTAGTGCAGCGCGTTTCATAATTCGATTCATTTCGAAAAGAAATAGACGCTTACAGTAATGCTGTATTAACTAACACAAAAATTGCCTTTCTACAAAACCGTGTATAAAATCCTACAAACACTGGAATAAATTTGATCTATAGCTCGATAGTTTCGACGAAATTAAAGAAAACTCTGCTGAATAGAAAATCTCCCTGAACAAGATCCTCACAAGTCCAACTCATAAAACTCAACAGCATCCCGATCCGTGAGCGTATCCTCTAAAAGGGTGAAGCCCCCCCCCCCCCAAAAAAAAGGAATAACCCGATTCTACGCCTCTATTATCAGCATAACACGAATACCGTACAGTAGAAGCATTTCACACCGCGTCGACGCGCGAAAGGAAAGAAGAAAACGAATGAAATCTATTAAAAGGTCTCGCTCAGCGAGAAGAAGCTGCGAACACGATTGTCCCGAACGATCGTTGAATGAAGGAATAAAAGAAGGAGGGAGAAAGAGAGAGAGTCGTAAAATCACGAAAAAAGAGAGAGAGAGAAGGAAAGGAAGTACGTTCGGCTCTTTGAGAGTGCGATTCGTAGGCCGAACAGAGGCAGAGCAGAGAGAGAGAAAGACGCATGAGGCTTCTCTCGATTCGTTTATTTGTCGAATGCCGCATCGGCATTCCCGAGCCGTTTAACATATATATCCGCGTGGTCTTCCGCGCGGCACGAACTCGCCTTCCTTTCTCTCCTCCTGCCCTGCCTCCGTATTATATATAAAGACACACACACACACATAAGCGCGCATAACAAGCAGTCCACGCACGGTATTATCGTAGTGGGAGTAGTAACTTCTTCTCTCGACAGTCTCGTACACTCTTTGTCCTCTGCGACGTATATACACGAGACGCTTATAACTGCCTAGAATCGAGACTAGAGAGAGAGAGACGAAAACTCGAGAGACTACTATTCTTTCCCCTTTCAATTAAGTGCCCTCGAAAATTTATGTGAACGCGCGCGCTCGATATTCCCTTTTCTCTCTCTCTCTCTCACTCTCTCTCTCTTACAATGTGTCTGTACGCGTCTACGAGCATCGGGTTCTTTTCGATTGAACCACTCGCCCCCCTCCCCACCGCCGCTGCGGGATAAAATTGCCTATGGAGAGCGCGCCGGGGCTTGATAACGATTCCCAAGCAAAGCGGAATGCCCGTAATAAGGAGGCAGAGAGAGCTAAGCAGCAGCAGCAGCTCTCGCGCGCACGGATATATGAAAAAATCTCGCGCTTATTTTTGCGTATTATGTAAGAGAGAGAGAGAGAGAGAGAGAGAAGAAAGGCGGGAGGGTCTCTCTTACGCCGAGTATAGTAAGTAATCCCCTAATAATAAGAATCAGAGTGGCCGTTTACGGTTAGACCGAGTGTCCCTCTTCCTTCTTTCTCCCCCGCGCGGCTCGTTTATTCGCGCAATTAAAGAGAAAGAAAAAGAGAGGAGGCCGAGGCGTTGATGCGAGAAGGAAGACGAAGCAGGTGGTTAAGCCACGAGCTCTTTATCTTTTTTATCTTTTCCCCGGGTCTAGAGAGAGAGAGAGTGCGTGTGTATGGGGGCAGTTTGGCACGGACTATCTACGCCGCGGCGACCATAACGGCCCTATCATTTATACAGTTACACCCCCTCGACTGCTGCGCGTAGTCTTTCTCTCTCTGTCTCACTCTCTCGAGGAAAAAAGAGAGCCATTTTCTTACGCCTTTCTTTTCCTTAGCGCGTCGCGACATTGAGATAGAGATAGAGAGAGCTTCGCGACAGTAATACGCCGTGTAATACCTTTGCTTGGTGCGCGTTTTTAATTAAAAGGAGAAGAAGAGGAAACCAGCGGCTAGGCCGGTAGGAGAGGAGGAGGGATATATCTCGATACTTAAAGAGCTACTCGGGAGAGATGTAACGGGCCGATAGGCGCGTACTCTTGCCTCTTCTGCTTTATTTCCTCGTTCCTCCGCGGTATTATATACACTGCGTGTATAACGAGGAGGAGGGTTATGCGCTAGTGCAGCAGCAGCGCAGCTTCTTCTTCGCGTAGGCGGTGCTTGCTGATAAGGTTAAAAACAATACGCTGAGCGAAGGAAGAGAGAGAGAGAGAGGTGCTTATCTACGAGACTCTCCCGATTTCTTCATTACGCGACGATTAAGGAGGCGTCTTCGAGGAACCGTATAAGCCTTATCGCTGAATCTCTCGACTTTATTGGTGTTTAGGATAGTTGGGAGAGCGAATGATTTTCTTTTTTTTAGCAATAATACAAGGGGAGTTTTCCACGCGATTAAAAGTTTGTAGAAAGAATTTCGGATGTGACAAGATTAACAATTTCTTTTATTATGCCGAAGTGTAACAGATATATAATGTGTAATGCATTATCGATTTGACAATTATGAACTGTGATAAAAGAGCCAATCAATCGTGGCGTGCGCAGCGATAATATAAGATAAGCGAGCCGTTGTAAATATCTAATTCTCATTGCATTAGAGCGGCGGCAAGTATATACGTAGCCGATCGTCAATTGGCAATTCATTGGTGCGAGAGATCAAGGGACAACAGGGGAAAGTGCTAACCAGTTACACACGTATAGAAATGCAACTGTATACACGATTGAGAACGAGAAATGCAGAGAGTGTGTGTGTGTGTGTGAGAGAGAGAGAGAGAGAGAGAGAGAGAGTGAGAGAGAAGGGAGATGGAGAATCGAGCGAGGCGCATTCGACAGCACAATTGGCGCGAAGGTGCTCTCTGTGAACGCAACGAGCGAGCGAGAGAGAGGAGAGAGAGAGACAGAGAAGCCGTCGGTTTATACGGGTTGGTCGTGCAGGCTGCGAAGCGCGCGATTTGGATTCCCGGCGCATCGCTCGACATCTGAATACCTCTTTGATTTAATAGAGAACATCAACGCTCGGAATCGGAGGCTACGCGGCCCTGCAACCGTTCGCACGAGCCCCACGTGTCTCTATATGTGTGTGTTTGTCTGCAGATCTCTCTCTCTATATATATGTACACACGCGCATACACATACACACACACACACACACACAACTACGCGAGTGTAGTATAGGGAGCGAAACGGCTGCCGCCTCGAGAATCGAGAATCGACGCAAGCGCAGTTAGGATATGCTCTATGTCTCTATCTCCCTCTCTCTCTCTCTCTCTCTCTCTCTCTCTCTCTCTCTCTCTCTCTTCCTCTCGGTCTGCCCCGACACTTTTCCCTTTGTGATCCATCGAGCCTTAATTAATTTCCCCCGGTTATAACGATTATGTTTCGAGCGCGTTCGCTCCAACGGGTTATATTGCTCGTAAAGGCGCGTAAAAAAAGCCGCGGGCGGAGGGACGCGCGTTTATGAAAATGGGAGAAAAATGGGCAGAAAAATATATTGCAATCGTAGCGCGTGCATGATTTTCCGAAGACGTGTCGGGCGCACCGATTGAAAAGATATATAGACGCGGGTAATTCTTTCGGCAATAAGCCGCCGCGGTCGATATTTATGCGCTCGGGGTGCTTAATCCGAATAAAGCAATTAGGTTAGATATTGACGAGCGCACCGAGAGCACGACCGACTCCTTCTTCTTCTTATTCTTATTCTCTACCGTCTGCGCGCGCGGCTCGCATTTATATTACTGCCATTCCTTTTCCGGCTCGCGCATTTAATTCTTCGCCTGGGTTGGATAAGATAAGCGGCGCGCGTGGATTCGACGCTTTTTTTCTTCTTCTCTCGATAGCGTGTGTAAGT
>UELV01147305.1:0-22045 GCA_900490015.1 Megastigmus stigmatizans | reverse complement strand
GGCTCACCCTCCCTCTCAAAACTGTTTTATGCTTTTTTGTTATTCTTTATGTTTAGTCGTATCTCAAATGCGCATTAAATTTTTATAGAGAAATTATTGAAGAAGTATTGCACTTCGATCGTAAACTTTAAGAAATATAATTTTGAATTGACTTTACAAAAGAAAGAGAAGCCATCTGTTCAAGACTAAATCACTTTTCATCATTGTTCTTTAAATATTATTAGCACAGAAATTAGTTAAAAATAGAATACCAAAATAGTATTAATTACTACTGATAATCAATTTATTTCGAGATCTGCTAAAAGCAGCTGAAAATAGGAAAGATTAAAAAGATAAAAAAGAGGGTTCGCAGTGCAGAAGGTATACAATCGACTGACCTATTCTCAAATGCAGTCAGCATATCAACATCACGAAGATTCCCAGCAGTGCATATGCGAGACGGACAGATCGAGCCACGAAGAAAAGCCAAGGGGAGAGAGAGAGATAGAAAGAGAGAGAGAGAGAGAGAGAGAGAGAGAGAGAGAGAGAGAGAGAGAGAGAAGAACGGGTATAGTGGGAGTCAGGGGAGAGCGTTCGGTCTGATTTTACCGATCGTTTGCATGCTAAATATAATTGCACGTTCGGCCCGCATGTATATGTATGCGAAATGCATATATGGAAATGACGGGCCGGTATTACTTTGAAACGGCGCGAAATTGGCAGGTAGAAGCGCGAGAATTTCCGTGTGATAAGGATGCTTCGCTCTCTCTCTCTTTCTCTCTCTCTCTCGTTCTCTCGTCTCACTCTCTGTCTCTCGTCGGGAATCAAGGACGACGGGGCGCCGACGATTTCCAATTTTGCTGCATTAACTCACTTGATCCGTGGAGCGGCTTCCAGGCCTCTTGCGAAGCACCTTCTCTCTCTCTCTCTCTCTCTCTTTTTACTTTATCAAATTTTTGTTTCTTTTGCCTCGCTGTTCAGGCTGTGTTTAGACAGTGAAGTCTGCGGATCTGGAGAATTGGGAGTGTTTGAAAAAAAAATCAGTCTTTTAAAATTATTTACACTAATTTTATCACAGTATGATTTTTGTTATTAAGTCAGGATTGTTGAACCAAAAACTGCTTTTAGTAAATGAATCAAATTATCAGAAATTATTGTATAAGATAATTTAATATTTTCCAGAATTCCTCTTTATGGAAATCTTCTTTTGGTGTAACTCGACCGAAAGTTTTATTTAAGTCACTGAAATATCGAGAAGATTATATTATAAAGTTAACGTTACATAAGTTTGTTTTTAAGCGGATGATTCTAAGCACCAGCTCATCCTGGTATACGATGATGTAGAATCTAAAGTAAAACCAATTTCGAAATACATCCTTGGTACTGCATAAGAAGGCTATAATTTCAAATTAGTCCGAGTAAAAGAGAGTTACTCCAAACAAGCCAGCTCTTACTACAATTCATACTTGCATGATTTCATTATTACTTTCAAAATATACAATCGCAACGTCATAATATCATAACCCAGGCTATCACTTTTTACTCGTCTTTCCCAATACCTCCAAACCAATCTCAATTAATGAATCGTCTAATAAAAATAGCAGCGGATCTCGCACGAACGTGACAATGAGCGCATATCCCGAGAAATATAACGCCCCTCGTGCGGCGGGACAGAAGATATACCGCGAGGGACAGCTGTGTACAATGCGCGCGCGCAGAGACGTTTTAAAGACGAACGCAAGCGTTAACCCGCTCGTTAACGGCCGGAAATCTCTCTTAATCTTATCGATAATCGCACGGGGCGAGAGAGCCAGGCAGAGCGCGCACCTCGCTAATTCCCCGCCTCGTTATCTCGCTGCATTCGTAACTAATGAAGGCATATTCGCGCGCGCGCAGAGTTCGACCCTCTGCCGTATATATAATATACACCCCGACGACGTTTTGCTCGTCGTTGACAAGCGCCTCTTCGTGCAGAGCGTGGATAAATATAGGACGTAGACTGGGAATCGGGGAGATTGTTCAGACAAGCTTGAGCATTTCTGGACACGAAAATTCTGGGATTTGCTTATTGTATTCTTCATTGATTACAGAAGTAACGGACGAGTCTTTTAAAACCTCTTGATCAATAGCATTGTTTCAATTGACAAGATCAAAAGTTTTGAAATGCTGACATTAAAAAAAAAAGAGTAGAATATTTTATTCGTGCGTCTGTATTATGGAGTATTGAGATTGCCTTCGATCATAAACTTCAAATTCGTTACGTCTCTTATCTCGAATATCGGCGAACGACAAACAATTCAATGGAAAAGTCCGCTGCACGGCTGGAGCTTTTAATAAATGGCGCGATTATCCGTCGAATGCCGAGCAAAATCGAACGTCAAACCTCACTTATATTAACTTACGCGAGTTATAAATGCCAATTTGCTAAGTGGCTGCTACTTCCCCTACCTGCATCGTCCGTCCTCCTCCGCTTTCGCTCTTTTACTTTCGCGCGAGCCGCTTTGGATTACTGCCCTTTGCTTTCTTTTACTTTTGCTCTCGAGTCTCCGATTGCCATTGTTCAATCGCACTTCTTTTTTTTTTCCTTTACTGATAACGATAAAAGAATATTAAATTCGTCTGATTAAATATCAATTGTATTGTACGATGATTGGCGAGTAAATAAAATGAGTGAATATTTTTTTTCTCCCATGAGAATGTTCTATAATTCTTCACTTCTAGAGAGCGGTAAGCGCAATTCCGAATTTAAATATGTGAATTCGTGCTTTGAAATATCGTATATAATTTTTGTTTTCCATGCTCCACGTCAAAATCATATAGATCAAGTCTCGTTGCAGTCAATAACAGTTTATTTCGCTCTTAATTATAAACACTCGCGCATGTAGACAATACAACAATTAACAGCAGTATTATAAATAACTGCATAGCCCCGCTACACTTCTTTTCTTGTTTTCAACTGCATAATTTCAAATACAAACAAATAACAATTCGAATAATTCTGTACCAAGAAAGAAAACACTCGAAGATCTCTGCAGTCCACATCTCCTATACTGGGCAGTGCACCCACACACACGCACATACGCACCTTCTACAAGCCAGTCACTCTCACTCTCCTTCTCTCCCTTGCTCGACGCGCTCAATTTTAAACGAGAAAACGAAACGCGCGCGCGCGCACCGAGCCGTTAACGTCGCTCAACTGAACCTCGCTCTCGCTTTCTTTCCTCTCCTCTCCTCTCCTCTGTCTTCCTCGTTCGCATGCGTGCCTATTCAATCGAGCATTGGTCCCCCATAGGCTTTGTCGCGATAATAATAATCGTTCAAAAGCCAAAGCCTCTCGAGTAGCGCGCGCGCGTAGAGGTGGTTAAACTCTGGGCCGTTATCATTTACAGCGCGCGAGAGCTGTACCATAAGTTATGCCGTGTAAAATCTAATTAGACGCTCTTGGGGAGGGGGGAATATCGATATATTCCTCTGCTGCACCTCTTATATGCCCGAGTGTTTGTGCCACGACAATCATTGGGAGGAAGGGGAATGGGGAGGGGGGGAGGTATAGGTACGCGTGTGTCGCGCAGATAAATTACTGGCACTCTCGAGAGCTTCGCGGTAGTATGACGAGAGCGCACAAGTATATGGGAAGAAGCTTATTATACAGGACTTGGACGTACGTGCGAGGGATAAAAAATTAATGCGCGCGCGAAGGTTTAGTGAAATTTTTGCCCTGCCGCCGGCGGTAGATTAGCTAATCTTCTAGCTCATTTATTTTGACGATCGTTAGGGCGCGAGAGGAGGGGGGGGGGGTAATATAGGCGCTAATCTCGCGCGGAGGCTTTTCTCCACGTTTTCTTGATTGGTTAAGTTCTGCGTGCTTAAATCGCTATTTTTGTTCAATTTGTTTTTAATTGAAATGTATACCTGCGAACATCGGGAGCACCGAAGGTATATCAAATTAAATTTCATATCTCGGTCAAGCGCTTAGATAGATTTATTCAATGACTAATAAGGACACAAGGACTTCAGTGCAAAAAAAAATCAAAATTCTAACAAATATAAAATCGCCATGCTAAGCATCGCATAAAGATTGGCAACTCGCACACCAGCCAGGCAGAAAAACAAAATAAAATAAAAATAAATTTAAAATAGAAAATACAGATAGAAAAAATATAAGTAAAATATGTACGGTATAAATAAATTAAAATAACATATTTCGTGAGAAACAATCAGTAGGGACTTATAATAAATTATACGCTCGCAAAATATAAACTCATGAGCATTGTCTATGAACGCATATTTTGTACAACACAGTCTTAAAACATGATCGCCTTATATTACCGCGTATTTCGCATGGAATGCTGTCCTACTCATTCGCTGTATACACATCAGAAGGCGTACTGGTCAGAGGCTAGTAGTTCTAGCCCAGGGACTTAGCAAATCAAGCTCCGAACGACATTATTACAAAATACAGAAACAAGAAGACAAACACATAAAAACTTACGTTGCTCGGTTAGCGGGAGAATGTCTAGGGAAATGTAAGCCGGGGTGTAATATGATCGTACTTCCGTAGTCTCATAACTAAATGCAGCGCCGCATTTTTGTATCGCGCGTGAGTTTGCGGTTAAGTTCGTCCGAGAGATCCAGGAAAAACACCGCGCAACAATCAAAAAACTGAAAATTCGAGTCTTGACCAAAAGTAATTTCGTTTTCCTCGGTAACATATCGCTGCCACTTACAAAGCTTAGATAAAGCAGCAAAACTCTTCCTGGAAATCGCAGTACAGTGGCTAACTTAGTGGCATATTTTAATCAAACCAGCTCATTATTAAGAATCGCACTATTGCTAATCGAAAGAAGCTTAGTCGCGCAGAGTCAAATTCTCTATAAAATATAATACCAATAGAGCCAGTCAAACTTAGGGAGCGTCAAGGAGCTTACAAAGCTCTTGGTATAATGCATTTAAGAAATCCGATCTTCCTATTCGTGTTCCATCCCTCTTTTTATACTGGCGCCTTATGAAAAATGGAATCTGAATTCTAATAGCCGCAGAGATACGGAAAGGAGCTCCCGCAACGATTGGCTTCCCTCATTGGATTCGCAATTACTTTGTCGAAGATATCTCCCCTTGTCTAGTCTCCTCTCTCCCTCTCTTCGTCTCTTCTGCATCTTTTTATAACCCAGCCGCGCGCAAAAAGAAAGGAGAACGAGAGGGATAAAAGGAAAGGAAAGAACTAATCGCGCGTTCGCGATCTCCCGCGGTTCCTAAGGGAATTAAGATCGAGCCAAAGCTATCCGAGCGATTAACCGGAAATTTCCAGCCGATTGAACCGCGGAGACGTTTCTTTCTATATTCACATCTTCTCTGTCTCTCTCCTATGCTCTTCTTTTATCCCGATCCGCCTTAAATTTTTCTCGCAGTGTATATAGCGACAAAACCGGCAGCCCATTGAGCTATTATGCGCTACTCCAAGCGCCGATGTATTTTCCAGATCCCGGAAATCATTCGGGAATATATACATGAGTGGAGAAGAGAGAGAGAGAAGGAGAGGGGTTGGGGGGATAAAGTTTCGGAAGTATCCGGGATGCATTTAGGAGTTTGTTTGATGGATGGCTTTGTTTTGTACACGTATATTTATGGACGTGCAGATAAGATGTTTAATATAGAAAACAAATAGATAATATTTTATTATTTTATTTATGTGATGTAGTGATGAAATATAATAATATTTCACATATTTCATGGTGGTAAGACGATCCAATCGAACAAACAAAAACACTTTTCAATTAAATGGCCGACGTTTCGAACGTTTTATTTTATACGTCCCTCTTCAGGGCTATGGACACAAGTGCACAAATAGTTTTTTATTACAATTGTACAACAAACAGAAGCATATATACAGAATTGTTTTTATATAAACTCACCTTAAAAGTATTATTTTTTGAGCTTCACATACGTGAGCACCATGTATTTGTTATTTTAACTACCAAGCTGTCTGTAATATTTAAAAAAAATTTTCTTTAACCAAAATCGAATTATATTAAAAATTAAAAAGTTAACACTTATATGCAGAACTCACGTCGATATATCTCTCTTAACCTCCAGGCGGCCGGGATTTAAGAAAGAGATAAAATAAAACTTTGAAGAACATTTTGCCTACAAATGATCTTTAATGGACCCCACATATGGGTCGACCAAAATGGTGGCCAGATCTGACCCTTCCCGGCCGGGAAGGTTAAGGGAATATACATTTTTTTTTTTTTTTTTGAGAATTTTGGCATTTAGTAATATTTTGAGCATTCAATCACTATGAAAAAATAATCTTCATTGACTAAAACATGTGATATGTAACGTATATTCAAAAAACATTGGAACCAACAAAAATTCAATATTTCAAATGAAAACTTTTCCTCCACAGAAATCTTTAGTAAAAGGCGATAGATTGATGCGTGTTCTGAAGGGAAACCAGAGTAATGTGTCAAACGCTTTCACTTCTACTTATATGTTCTAGATGAAAAATTCCTTTCGGGAGATATTTATCCCCAGCCATCTAGCAGTCTTTTAGTGAACTCTGCCTGTCTTCAAGGCGGCGCGCATGATCGATTTCAATGCCAAGTAGTTCATTTTTGATCAATAAAATATTAATTCTCTATGTATTTATTAAGTTTGATAGTTGATTGGATTAGTGGCCATATCTGACCCTTCCCGGCCGCCTGGAGGTTAATCTCTCACTGTGCTAGTGAACTCAAGGTTTCCCACAGTACTAATCTAAAATCTAATTCCAAGTTCAAAATTCGATGTGCGAACAGAAAAGTGGGGGTATAAAACTGAAGCGACTTGTACTTAGAATTTTGAACTTAGAATTGGATTTTAGACTAGTACAGTGGGAAACCTTGAGTTCACTAGCACAGTGAGAAATTAAGAGAGATGCTCCGACGTGAGTTTTGCATATAAGTGTTAATTTTTTAATTTTTAATATAATTTGAGTTTGTTTAAAGAACAAATTTTATAAATATTACAGACAGCTTGGATAGTTAAAATAACAAAGACATGGTGCTCACGTATGTGAAGCGTATAAAATATAAACGTCCGAAACGTCGGCCATTTAATTGTAAAGTGTTTTTTTTTGTTCGATTGGATCGTCTTACCACCATTAAATATATATAATTATCATCTACGAACCTGTTCTTTATCATTAATAATATTTCATGTTAATTAAAATAAACATAATATTGTTATTGTACGTTTTAAGTAATAATACACTTAGAGAAATCATTTATAAATTTTTATTCGTTCGACTTTTTCGATGTTCTTTTATATTCTTATGAGATAAAACTATAAGGAACGTAAATTAAAATCATTTACATAATACAAGCTTTAAAAGTTGTAATTGTGCGTAATAACCATGGAATTCAAAGTTCACGCAGTATAATTAAGTGCGTGTGACACATGGCAATGTAAACTAAATCGTGCCATAGGGACAAATTGTCGCCGATTTGTAACTGCAGATTACTCAAGTGGTTTAAAAGTTCTCGCACTGTCTCGTATTCGCGAAACTTCCTTTGCTATAACCACTCAGAGCTTATGTAGGTAAATGAAAAGTGATTTAGATGAGAACGAGGACAGCGCGGTTGCCACTCAACGGATAAACGGAGAGAAACTTTCCAGCACGTGACAAATAATAATTATATAGCTCATTGTATTTATAAAAATACATTATTACGGTATTGTCCACAATAAAAAGGGAACTTTCGCTATGAAGTCTAAGCTAGTTAGTCTCAGAGATATAAAGAGCTTAGTTTGTTTTGATATAACAAATTACTTCACGTTTTAGGAATAACAAGCTAGAAAGTCACTATGATTTGTGTATTTTTACCGTAGTTGTTGGCAGACGATAAAATAATTACTTCCCATTCCCAACTTGAATAACAAAGAAACTAATGAAACGTTTCCATTTACAGCTCTCGGTCAGGTGATGCTGTACGTGGACGGTATGAACGGCGTGATGGAGCACGGCCAAACCGTCCAATGGCTCTACACTCTGATAGCGAGCCGCTTCCGTCTGGTGGTGAAGACCGCCCTGAAGCTCCTCCTCGTGTTCGTCGAGTACGTCGAGACGAACAGTCTCCTATTGGTGCGCGCGATCCGCTCGGTCGACACGTCGCGCGGCATGATACCCTGGACGAACGTGATGAAGCTGCTGAAAGATTACGACGCCGCCGACACCGAGCTCCTCATCTACGCGACGACACTGGTGAACAAGTGTCTGAACGGTATACCGGATCAGGACACCTATTACGACCAGGTGGACTGTCTCGAGGAGCAGGGCATCGAGGCCATCATACAGCGATACATGACCAAGCAGGGCACAGATCTAGATCTGCTCAGGCAGTTCCAGATTTACGAGGCGGTGCTACACCACGAGGACGGCAACGACCGGGACTCGCCGATTAGACAGCTCGACGACAACATCAGGTGAGAGCTGCGGCTTTTACGGTAATGGCGTTCGCGCCGATGGCTAATGCCCGGTGCGCTCGACCCTCTGCCGAGTTATGTTATTGCCTATACTCACGAGAGAAATAGAGAGAGGGAGAGTCAGATTGAACTGTTACTGTGGCGAAACTGTGGCTGCTTCGTCGAGCTTTTATTCTTTCGTTCGAGTTATAAATGCTGAACTTTCATGAATTTTATTAATTGAAATTGCAGTTGTTGTTTAATATATTAAATTTCAAGTGTACAATATAGGGTCACGTTAATTACACAAAAATAAATTAATACAACAGACTTAATTAAATAAAACATTCATTAAGCTAACTGAACTTAAAGAATGCGTAATTCAGTATAAATATTAAAGTGTAACGATAAGCTCGCTTCGAAAGTTCGGCAAGGATTGAATCAATTTTTTTTTCTGCTTGTTTGTCACTTTTTTAATAAACAGTTGTCTGGTAGTCATAACAGTTAAAACGACAAATTCGAAAAAAGCCGGATCCTCGACTTCTTTTGAATATTACAAAACAAAGTATAGCAAAAGAATCTCTCTTCGTTCCATCGAAGCAGCGGCAGCTATACTTCAACAAATTACGCATTCCGCAACAATAAGACACTCACGAAACGTTTACCCAATAACGTCAGCTCGCTCTCTCTCTCTCCGTCATACTTAATGTACGCGTACACAAGCCTTTGAAGCTTATACTAAAGCCCCAGTTATACTAAATTCCCATCGAATCCTCAGGAAAACGTTGCGCAACCGCAAATCTCTGGTGGACTCGCACGAGCGTCGTAAGTCGCGGAGACACTCGACCGGCACATCACCCCTATCCATGGCCCTCAATTCACGTCTAAGTCCAAGACTGAACCACACGATCGGTCTGAACTCACTGAACAGTGCGTTGAGCAATGGGAGCAACGGCGGTGGTAGCGTCATGATGCCGATCGGTAACGAGGACGACGACGAGGAGTCGAGCAGCTCCCAGAGCTCACAAGGACTCGGCGAGGTACAGATGAACGGCACCTACAAGGACAATAAGGGCGCATGTAAGTAGATGTGTATGTGTGACAGCTAGTTACGTTGGCTAGGGGAAAGGGGGGGGGGAGGTTAAAGGGATAGTTTCTCATGAAATTTTCGCGTACCTTTCATTAAAGAAATAAATCTTGATTTTACGTTTCTGAATGTTGATGAATGATTTTTATAAAATTTACTTTTAAATATTATGTAGTACAAGAAACGTATACGTGTCATAAAAAGTGTATTAAATCTTTTCAATCAACCGTAACAGAAATATTGCCTTAAGTGCCCAAATCAAGCTTTTAAATGTCTATGTTCTTGTATGTCACACTTGAATAACTTTGGTCGGAATAATTAATTTCAAGATAAGCAAGATATTATAAGAAATTGCCTCGGGCATTCTTCCTTATAGCTTGTAATTACCCAACTTTTACATTGTTGCAAGTCATTTTTTTTTTTTAAAAGTAAAAAAGATACAATCAATGTTAACCAGAAATGTCAAGTCATCATTTCATTACAATTAAAAACAAACGAAATGTGCCACCAACCAGTTCTTCATCTCGAAAAAAAATGCAAATGCAAGACCGGTACGGTTTCTTTTCGTGACATTGTTGCAGCGGACAAGTTGTTTATCTGCAGGTTATTAAATGTATGCTCATGTTTCCGTCGAGCGGAGAGCTAAGAACCATGTTCGCACTCAAGCAAATATCTTATAGAAGAAGAAAATACGAATTGTTTATGCGAACATTTGCTTTTATTGGTAAAGTAAATTAAGAAGAAAAGTTCGAGGTTATTTTTGCCTATAAATATGTATTTCTAAAATTATTATTAAGTAATTTCAAATTTTCTTTTTAATACCATAAAAATTCTAATAATAATTTTTACTATCGAACAGAGACTTAGTTCAATTTCACTTTGCACGAATATATCGCTTGATAATATCAATCTCGTATTTAAAAATTGACTGGTCTATTATGACAGCACCGATGAGAGTAGCATTTCAATATTTAGCCTCGCGGTCGGACATATAATATTTGCTCGTTAGCTCGACTGATTCAAAGCAATTAACATTGCATAAAATAACGATTAATCTCTGTTTCATTTCCTTTTTTTTTTGTACAAAACAGAACGACACTGTCTACCATCTAAAAAAGTCTATTCCAATAACATTTAGCGGTACAAAGTAAACAGTTTAACCGCAACTATTATTAGTTCCGCTTGAGAATATCCCTCTGATTCGCAATTTTCCCACACGCCCAAATAATTGCCGACACCGTAAATTTTGATAACCCAACTAAATTCATAATTTCCAGCCACATCATACTCCCACGCATCTAAAATTTCTCAAACCCCGGCAAATCAGTCCCCCACCGAAAAAAAAAGTAGAAGCAAACCTCGCATCAGCTGCAGACCGCGCGGCTTCGCTCGATCCATCTCCGCGGCGCGTTAGCTCCAAGGTCACCTCTCGTCCGTTGCTGCACACGCGCTCAATCAGCGGCGTTAATGAAAAAGCCCGGTCGCGCCAATAGGTCCGCACGCGTTTTTCCTAACGCTCTTTCGCCACGCTCGGGCCATAAATTCGTCATTAACTATAACTATACCCCCAGTCTAGGAACTCTTTTAGCTACATACGCGTCTTGATGAATACGAACTTCAACGCCCACCGGGAGCGCGATCGTATATACGCTATACTAACGAATAAATATACGCGATCGTGAATCGAGCCTCAAGGTCAGCCTCGAGGGGCAATATACACACATCTAGTGTCCGCAGTGGCTCGCGTGTGTAACTCGAGACGCGCAGCTGATTGGTCCAAGGGGCTCTGGGCTATTGGCGCGCTCTATATTTTTCTTGCGTGCAGCCATCGTCGTCATCGTAGCGGAAAATGCCTCGGGAGATCTCTCCCTCTCTCTTTCCAGTTTTTTTATCGTTGTTGTTTTTTCTTTTTACGCGTCCGAGGGATGCGCGACGTTGCGCAAGGAGATGGTGGCTGATGGTCTCGGTTTAACAGAGTTGTGAACGCTGATTTGATGCTGTTTGCGGATTATTTTTTACGAGCTGCTCGGCGTCGCGCGCTCGCTGGGCCGCTATAGTTTCGCTCGGGGTCGTTAGGGACGCGCGCTCGAACCGAGGGATGAGATTATACAACCCTGGGCTATTGACATTGGGATCTTAAACGAGCGTTAATAATGGACATGCAGTGTATTAATAAAGCACACCGAGCATCTCTGCTCACTTATATATTTTTTTTTCTGCGCTACCTATAGGATTTAGCCGCGCGTCCTTCACGCCATGATGCGCGGACTTTTTATCGTGCTTGCAGCAAAAAGGGCTTGATGGCTCTTGCACACACCGATATCTTGCCCCTTTGCTATATCTGATTATACCGCGAAACGCTTAACCAGCGTTCAGCGCAAAACTTGAACTCTCATCTATTTATACTCGCTGGCATACTCACTAAATTATGCACGCGCAGCTTATAATAATAAATTCGGTATCGATTATATATCCCACGGGAAAAATCCTGTATGAAATACGCGCGACGCCAGAGCTGAAGCGTATACGATAGGCGCGGCAATAATGAGCGATAAAATAGAAGGCATATGAGAAATTAGCATGAAAAGCGAATCATCTCCTCGCTCGAGTATACGAGCTGCGTAATTAATAAGGCAAATAAAGAAGTGTGCGCAGTGTGCGGAGGGAGAGAGAGAGAGAGAGAGAGTGAGATGGACGGTGTCTTGTAACTTTGTTTCCAGTGGACGTGGGAGTGACGCCGGCCTTGAGGCGTCGCCGCGAGCGAGCCGAGAGACAGAGGAGCTTCATCAGGGAGCAGCAGGAGGCGACTGCCAACATGAGGGCCTCCGTCGGACATCCCGACGAGGAGAGTGAGTACAACGACTTATAATCTCTCTATGCCCGCGCGCAGTACACATTCGCAATAAAACTATACTTATTATACCTGCGCGGACTCGCAGAGTGTTTCGCTGTAGCGTGTGCGTCTGTAACGCTTGAAATTATGGAAATGCGCACGCGATGACATCCTGACGTCGACTATCGAAAATTTTCTTATTTTAAAAATACGAACAAATATATTAAATTCGATTTGCTTACTATTTTTAAATAAATAAATCTCATATTAATTTGTCTGAAAGTACAACGAAAAATTTTAATCCGTATACTCTCGAGTATATAAGAATTCATAGTATAAAATTTTAATGGAACATTGGTTTAAAGCAAGAAAACACTCGCAGATCCCGGTCATAGAGATTCGAGATTGAAAAGCCGGTGAATGGCCGGACTTTCGTCGATCGGAGAATAGCCTTCGGTTGGTCTTGAGCTCTATATACGTGTTCTCTGGGAAAAAATTCAGGGTTGAAAGCTTGCGGAACGGATATATAGAGAGCTGCTGCTGCTTCTCTCCTCATGGAGTCGCTAGGAAGAACGAGAGGGAAAGGGAACAAGGTGCAGCAGCGAGAGAGAGAGAGAGAGAGAGGAGCTTTTTTGCTTGTCGAGCTCCGGCTAACCCCCGAGGCTTTTGTTGACGCAAAGTGTTTCTTTTCTCATCGGCGCGCGCGGATAAACTTGCTTTTATCGAATAAAGTAACGACGACGCCTCCTACTTGCCGACTCCTTTATTTTCACTCTCTGTTTGCCTTTCGCGTATACTCTTTTATGCGGTTTTATGGGCGGTTGTCGAACCTTTGTTTAATCACCCTCACTACCGATATCATTGTAGATGCATTATTTTTTTCATTCTTCGGGTTTCGCCGTATTCGTGGTTTCTTATAATAAATACTTTATTAGCAGCGAATTATTCAGAGTTTTACCGATTGTAAAAATCGAAGTTTCTAAATCAACACTCGGCGAATCTAAAACATATAACTTTCAATGCATAAAAATATTTTAATTTTAATTCTCTATCGTTAACAACAACCAAGATCTTCGTAAACTCTTAGAATGACTTACACGGAGCTGTCTAAATGCGTTCCGCAATTTTTCAAGCCAAGACCAGACCTCGTCAACCGCAGTAAAGTAGAATGAAAAAACTTCAAAACTCTCTACTATAATAATTCTTGTAAGCATATAAGCATACACGTGTCCTAGAAAATGATCCTTTACCTTCCCCCTCGTCCACGCGAAGCAGGTCCATTCAACGGGATACGCTACACGAACGGCGGCACTACGGCATACGATACACGCACGAACGGCGTCGGCGTCGTAGCCGGCGATTCGAACAAGCTCTCGAGGGTGAACAGCCGCAAGGATCTAACACCCTTGATGAACGCTGCGAACAAGCTCGACAGCGAGGAGAAGAAACAGCAACAGCAGCAGCAGCAGCAACAGCAGCAGCAGCAGCCCTGGTATGGCAAGAGCCCGGACGAGGGTGTCGAGTGCGACGAGGGCAATCACACGGACGAGGACGAGGACAGGCGGGTAGTGCTGCAGCTCAAGAGGGAGGGCACCGTCAAGGATCTCACCCAGAAGCTCACCGCCCAGAATCTCATTCCCAGTAGTCCCGTCGAGGAGAAGGTCTCCAGGTATATATGCCTTCTACTCAAATATCTGTTTATGTAATGGACGAGTAATTTTCGGTTTTTACAAATTTCTCTATGTGTGTGTGTGTGTGTGTTTATAGGATAGGGGACGTGAGCGGTTTGATCTCAAAAGCAAAGGAAGGCCTGGCCAAATCGAAATCGAAAGCTGACGTGCTCAAGTCGCCTACCAGCGACAACTTGCCGAAACTGACCGAGGTGAAAAAGTCGGAGAACGAGCTGCACTGGGAGGAGCTCGTCAATAAACTCAAGAGGCCCTTGTGTCTCTGCGACCTGGACTTTACCGATCTCAATTCGGACGACGAGATCGATGTACTTGGGCCGGTCAACATCTCCAACGGGATACCGCCACCCCCACCACCGATGGCGCCACCTCCCGGTTAGCCTGCAAATTCTCTTATTTACTCATCACCTTTTTTTTCATTAATTCCCTTCGCTTCGCATTCGTACTTACCCATCGATTACCGAATCACGCGATCAAACGGTAAACGCGAATTCATCGCCGTCTGACTAGTCCCGGCCCTATACTACTACCGCGCAAGGACTGAAATTCCCACGGAACTCGCCTAAAACTCATCCGTTTCTATTTCTGTGTTAACGCTGCAGGTACGATAATGGGTGTGCGAGCGCCGCCACCACCGCCACCGGGCTGCCGAGCGCCGCCACCGCTGCCAACCGTACCGCCGCCCCTCTTCGGCGTGAATCTCAAGTCGACGACGCTGACGACGCTGAGGTCCTCGCCGACGGACTGCACGCCAAAGAGTCCAGTGCCGCCGCCGCAGCAGCAGCTGCAGCAGCAGTCGACACTGAGCAACAAGAAGAGCAAGAAGACGGTTAAGCTGTTCTGGAAGGAGGTCAGGGACGATCCGATCATACTGTCGAGGCTCGACAAGAACAAGATGATCTGGGACGAGCTCTCGCCCATTCCCGTCGACACGCAGAAGCTCGAGCACCTATTCGAGAGCCGCGCCAAGGATCTCATCACCAAGGTGAGGATTTCCTGTCGTGCGTGCAGTGCGGACGGGGCTGTGTCGGTGGCTATCAGCTGCAGCCAGCTGCGGCCAGCGACGTTGCTTTTTCCTTATATAACGTTAGACTTTAAGTGCAGCTTTTATCTCTTTGTTAAGATCGAGTATTGTACATATAGCTGTTTAGTTGAGGGATCGAGGTGGATGTCCTGGTTATCGACGATATTCTTTTGTTAACGTGTAATTGTCGTTGTTGTACTGTCTGGTTTTACTGGTATATGGGATGTTTTGAATCGCGTGTGAGGATAAATTTTAGGTGCATACAAAGCCGATCTATTTTAAATTAACGTCGTATTTCGTTTATATTCTAGTTCAATAATACGTGTAGGGGAACTCTATATGTATATCATTAATATTCTCTTAAAGTATGTGAACCAATTTTAATTAACTGGTTAGTAAAATAGTCTCCCGCGCAAAAGAGAGACGCAATGCTTTTGATCGAATGTATATATGCACATTATTTGCTATGTTTCTAATTTATAAAATGAATTTCAACAAATCATTAATCCGCTTTTAGTGGTACAATCCAAGTTCAAACTCCATATTTTATACAATCGCGAGTTAGATAGATTATCAAGATAGCATATGTCAATTGAGAAAAATGCATTCAGTTAATTGGGACAACCATCTTATTTTCGGTGAATCTTTTAATTCTTATATTCTACAAATCGTTGATAATTACAGCAATTTTGTATTGCAGAAAAAAGATTCACCAAATCAATAGACTTTAGTCGAACCACGGGTATCAAATAATTCATGTATATTACCATCCACGTGAATAACCGACAAACTTTTGCTTAATACACTAAATATGAGCGCGATTGGCCAAACATTAATAGCGTATATAATACAAAAGTTAAACATGCTAACACTACCTATATATAATTCACAACACACACACATTAATCACGTGACTTTAACAATAATTGTACATATGATCTATAAACACTGGGTACAAAAACAATACTGACTATAACCGAAAAATACACGACATCGGTAAAGCAGCTTATCTAGTTAATAAACGAAATATGATAGAACCAAAATACAATTAAATCCCTTTTAATGACTCGCTGCTATTAAAAACGAATCTTCTGTGATATTTGAACCATTTTACTTTTCAATCTCTCGCGCTCAGTTTATATCTCGAACACGCGAGCGCAAAGAAAAGCACGTTAGAACAATAGATTTTAGCCACACCTGTATACTCTTAGAACTCCATTCATTAATGTAATCGCGTGTTTCGAGCCCGAGCACAAAGCAGTAGCAGCAGCAGTCGAGAGTTAAAGAGAGATCGCTCAGGGTTTCTGGTCTGGCGTTTGTCCGAGTCCAGTGGAGGTAAAAAGGCGCGCCGTTAGCTAGTTACCGGCTGTGCGGTCAGCTCGCGAGTTCATTATACCGGCTTCAGGTCTCGATTATCAGGGCTGTTTGATTGTATTAATCCGATGCGGGTTCATTTGGGGTAACTTTTGCGCGTTATATGCAAAAGCTGTCGGACCGTTTATCTTGCGGAAGTTTTAACGTCCGACAAACTTGTACGCTAAAGAAATATATTTCAATACTACATATATCTTGTGTCCATAAAGAAAATAAAGTACACAAACATCGGCCAGTCGATTCCGCGCGAAATTCGAAAACTTGTACAAACTAAATAAAGCGGGAAACAGCACTTGCTGGCCGAATGCGCCAGGGATAAGCGATAGTCGACGAGTAAGAGCACGGAAAAGCGGGAAAAATTCATCAACTCGCACGAGTGTGTCCTTCGACTCGATGTCTATACAACAATGGCACCCTCCGGGGTAGCAGCGAAGCAGTTGGTCGAGAAGAGACACAATTCGCAACTACGTGGTCGACGCGGGGCTCTCTTGAAACGTGTGCACCGTGACCGATCGCCTTATGGGCCGTCGCGCCCAGAAATAAAGGGAGCC
Source organism: Megastigmus stigmatizans (assembly GCA_900490015.1). Classification (NCBI taxonomy): domain Eukaryota; kingdom Metazoa; phylum Arthropoda; class Insecta; order Hymenoptera; family Megastigmidae; genus Megastigmus; species Megastigmus stigmatizans. Next base: position 5,067 of record UELV01147305.1, on the reverse strand, counting down.
AATATCGATATCGTATAATATCGCGCTGGAGATGAGCTCCCGGGACATTGTCGTCCAGTATCAGTCGCGCGCGCGCAGTTCTGTATTATATCGCTCCGGTCCTATTCGATAAATTGTCTTTGTCGGATTACATAAATGCCGTTATTCATCCTCCATCCGTTACTTTATCTCGTCTCTTCTTTTTTTTTTTCGTGAATTCCCCTCGACACGATTGTTTATTCATCAGTGTTATTTCCGCTACGAATACATGAGTAATGAAATTGAGGCAAACAAGTAGTTCGAAAATTATATATAGCTTTAACGAATGCCGCGTGTCGCATTGGAATATCCGTTAATAAAAAAGAAAGAAAAGCTTCCGACCAGCTATTCAAGAATTATCCGCAAAGTAAAATTCACCGCATTCCGCAGGGTTGCATTAGCAACGAAAATCTTGGTCGTGCAGGCGAAGCCCCGTCGCGCAGGAATAACAAATCAGTTTCACGAACGAAATCTGCCTTTTCGCAGTAATTGAAGTTTGCCTCCCCACTTTCCATTCTCTTATATTCCAGCGGCAGATTACGAGCTTAATCTCGGAGCTTTGCCTATACATATAGCCGACTCAGCTTTTCGTTTTCCCACCCGCTCCACCACATCTCTCGTTCTCTTATGTATACTTTCTTTTCTCTTCTTGCCCACACGCTGCGACGACTTTCTTTCCTTGCGTACACACGAGCTCTGCAATTTTCTATCGTTTCGCTCTCGTATACGCAAAGTACAATATTAGTCACCTATACTGTCTCTACAGACGATGCATACTTTCCTTTTCGTAACGAGTCGCCGTCAATCTCTTGGCTCGCGATGGTGTTGTTCGACCATATGACTCTTTACTTCACAAAAAAAAAGGTTGATAGCGAAACATTTATCTTATAAGCTAGGCAGCTATTTCGCGAGAATAAAAAAGAATATAAATCTTTGCAGTTGTCGCTTACAAGTTTTTACACAAGGGCTGAACTTGCCAAATGCGAGCTAAGCCGGGTTTAACGATTAGCCGCGTTAACTCAAACTGTTTAAAAAGAATTCATAACACTGTATGAAACACAGTACAGGTGCACCTCCGCAAACAAAGTGCATTCCAGCAACAATACGGCCGTCTCGAAACAAAAGCCCAAGAAACTCTGCACGAGGGCTAAAAAAACGACTTGCCAGCTCTTCCTCAACGGAATTCTTATCCAGCTCGCGGATCGTTACCGGCCATACACACACACACACACACATACGCATTCCAAAAGTTTCTCAATCTCGTCCGCGCGTCGCGTGCCTCGTTCTCATTACACTCGATTTCATTGTTCTCTCTCGCCGCTCGCCTCGCTCCCTGTGCTCTGCGGCCCTTCAGACGAGATGCGCCCGCGCGCAAATCAAAAGAAAAAGAATCTCCACGTGGCGCAGTGGAATTATCGCGGTGCTCGCGATATCTCGTTATTACGAGGAGCGAGCGAGCGAGCGAGAGAGAGAGAGAGAGAGAGAGAGAGAGAGACTTGGAGCGTGCGAAGTAGGCGGAGTCGTTCCCCCCGCCATTGCGAAACTAACTCGACTCGTCGCATTATCTGCTTCTTCCCTCCCTATCTCTCTGTATATATATATATATATATATATATATCCTATGAGGGCCGCGCGCGAACGGAGCGCGTCGAATTAAACCGCGTAATTGCCGCGAGATTTGCCCTTTCGATTCGCGCAATTGAAAGTGATTTTTCGAAGGGAGAAAGAGAGAGAGGGAAGTATCCCTCGCGCTTCGGGCCCCGTGAGAAACTTTGCTTCTTTCTATCCTTCTTCTTCTTCCTTCGTCTGCGTCTGTCTTTCTTTTTTTTCTCTCCCCCCCCCCCCTTCTCCCTGTAATTTTTTACTTCCGAAGTTGAAGCACTGGAACGACCTTGGCAGGGACGAGTTTCTTTGCCGCGCGCCCGAAGAATGCATTGCGGTATTATTTATATATCATTTGAAAGAGCTGCGAGTTCCCAAGAGAGTTGGTACTATGGAAAATTCAGTTTTTCCAGCTGCTCGGCATAACACGTGTAGATTATCTGAAATATTTCAGGAATTCGCATTACGAAATGTACTGCTATATACCAAGGAATACAGACTATACTACACGATTAATTTGCCTGATTACAACGCAATCACGAAACTCGCATTTATAATATACTTAGAAATTAAAATCAATCGTTGGATTTCATCAAACGAACTTCCTCAACCATTAATTATAATTTTCGTAGATGGTATACGCATATTGTTTTCGTTACATTCTGACACGATCGCGTCCAACGCAATACCGTCAGAAAAATAATAATACTTCAAACTCGCGCTTGAACGAAAAGTAACCTCCACTGCAGCGCAGTCGAGTTTTTATAGACACGCCTGTGCAGCAGCACAGCAACATCTGGCAAAACTTCCCCCCCGCCAGTGACTCGCGAGATTTCATTCGCTTAGTCCATATATTTCTTCGGCTCTTGCAGCAGTTCCTTCCCTTTGCGCGCCGAGCACAACGGCTGCGTTAATAATACGGACGATTTGCCACAATAAAGCTTTCGCCGATTAATCTTATATACCGTTTGCCGCGGCTCTGATGCTCTCGCTAGCTTCGTCTTTATTTCTCGAGACTCGTAGCGGCCGATCGAGTTCAAGTTCTCGATGAATCAAAATACATCTGCGAGTAGAGAGAGAGAGAGAGAGAGAGAGAGAGAGGGAGAATTTCGCGGTTTTGCGGCTTGCCATTAAATTACTGCGTATATATGGTCATCTGGTTTTACCGGTCGTCGTGCCGTCCCCGTCGCCGTTTGCGACTGCTTAGCGGACAGTGCCTTGCGAAGTTCGTTGGCTTTCCTCTCTCGTCTTTGATGTATCGAGTAAACTTTTCTGTAGATGTAGATATTGGAAAAATCTATATAAAATCTACAAATCTTTCGTATGAATTTTGGTATAGCAATGGTTAATTAGCTGACAAAATTGTTTCACGAGACGAGTATCGGTATCTGTAGAGTCAAAATCTTTATATATATAATCGGCATTGTTCGCGTTATTTCTCAAATATTAAAACAGCCATATTCATATTAGACTGTCGAAAGCAGAAATTATTTCTCGCCAATAAATAATCACCGCGAGAATTACAGTACATATACACACGCGCAGCAACGCTACATCAAGCACACACTTCACATCTTATTCGCAAATAATTGTTATTCTCCTGAATAAATCACTGGACATGCGCCGCGAGCCGCCGTACTCCGCACGCGTCTACTCCCCAAAGACATGGAATATTAAATCCGTAGCGGCCAGACGCGACCGCTAAATAATCATAACAATCGGTTGCTGCTGCTGCTGCCGCCGTTGCTGCTGCTGCAATGATAATAATGAAGCCGCGAGAGAGGCTGCTGCAGCGTTACTCCCGTCGACCTTCGACGATACTCGCATAACGACGTACAACACACACACACACACACACACACTGAGCCGATGCCACAACGACACTGACAATTATTCCTACGAGCGGCGATTTTTCAGGCCGCCGCCATACAACCGTGACGCTGATTAATCGTTCGCTTTTAATGATCAACGTGTATAATACGGACGAACGACGCGTGACGTTACACACACGCACACACACACACACATACTTTCTATGTATACATGGGTATACGTATAATCATAAGCTGCGTGGCACTGATTGACTTTAATACAATTAACGTTGTACATAAATGTATGAGGAGCGCCGCCGTCGCAGCCACGGCGGAGAGACAATGATTAATAAATTTAGGGGAGACGCTGGTTTTCGGGGGTGGTTGGTGATGGTTTTTTTTTCTGGGCCGCACAGCAACAGAACGAAAAAAAAAACAACAAAAAGTAAAAAAAAAAACAAAAAAAAAAGACCCGACTAATCTGTTTCTTGTATTCTTTGCAATATATTGTTGGTGGCTCGCACGCAAATGAACGAAAAATGGCATGCTGGAAAAATATTTCGCAGGAGGTGAGTCACTTAACTTTTTCACTAAACTTCTTTCCCTTAATCTTTGTTCTTCTTCGTCGTTCTGTATTATAACTTTAACCGGTTGCACATATCTTTGCGATCGCTTACAGCTTTGAATTATTTTTGACGTGTTAAAATTCAAGTGGTCGTTTTCAAAATGAGAAATCCAATTGTAACCGTCCAATTGATTCCATCAGAAATAATTTTTCGAGCTTGATCTTTTTTTTTGTCTTATAATTTTTCTGGTACATAGAAGAGTGGAAGCTGTGGAAAGGCAAATTTTTAGCGTAAATCTTTACTGAATTCTATTCTAAAGATCATTAAAATGTTCTTCTTTTAACCGCTGTATGATAAATAGACTATACTGTATTTAGAATGTTCTACATTGTGGAGAATGGAACAAAATGGATCTCTTGTTTTGTAATTAAGGCCCTTGATTTATGTTCCGTGGTAAATGGGTATATCTTAACGAGTTTTGAAACCATTATTTTTTACTCTATGAAATATAGCCTTAGAAAAATAAATTACTTTGATAAATACGCTTGTAAACAGTGCAGAGCAAAATAATCAAACCCGGAATTTTAACAAAATTAAGAAAATTATACAGAAATAGAATATAGAAATTTTGTATTTCTATTGGCATCAACTACTACAACAAGAGCTCTAAGAGATTGCTTATATGCGCAAATTCACGCGGCTTTAAAAAAAAAAAAAAAAGCAAAACAAACAAAAATATCACGCGCAATATTACTTGTCACTTCGCTTTCATTAAACACGTCACACACGCTTTTACAAATTGTATAATAATAAACACATCATGCTGTTGTCGACTTGCTGCATGTTCATAGTAACTCATTTCGTTCGTTGTGCTTTTACATGTGCACTAACGATTGTGCTTCACGTCCCACGTTGATGTCCGTGATTCTTATTGTTCTGTCGATAAATGTTTGTAAATAGAGAGAACACGCTATACATGAGTTGTCGAGAGTTCTTGTACATATCGCTCTAAAGAGAAACAGAAAACACATGCAAATTGTACTTGTATTTTGTACCACAATATATATATA
>UELV01147297.1:0-23585 GCA_900490015.1 Megastigmus stigmatizans | reverse complement strand
ATGTAAGAGTTGATTGTACTCTATTTAAAAGTGAAATAAGAAAAATTTCGAGGTTAGAATATCTTTACATTACAAATCTAAGAATATATACAGATTTTCTTTTTACTAGAATAATATTCACATTGAAAAACTGCTTCTATTTATTAAATATATTAATAATGAGATACTTACTGCTAGCAAATTGACAATTTTTTCATTATTTGACACGTGTATTGTTCGTACCTATACGCTCTCTACCATTAGAGTGAATTTAGAATGAATTTTAAGCTTACTATAAAACGCTCTAATAAAGAGTGATATTTTTCACTCTAATTTTTAGATAGACTTTTTCACTCTATAAGAGTTACTTTTCACTCTAAACGAAATTAAATGCAACTATAGAGTGGATTTTCACTCTAAATAATTTAGCGTGTATATACGTATTTTGAAAGTAAAATATTTTACTCTATATATAAGATGTTTTATATAAGATGAGGCACCAGCTTTGAGCAATGTAATTAAATTAATACTAGTATTTTAAGTTACAAATTATATAAATACTATTGGATATTTTATGCGCTTAAATAAATAAAGATTAAGAATGTATATATGTATTTATGTATAGCTAATGGATATTTATGACACTTAATGAATGTTGAATATTAAATGTAAAAAGGTTTTATCTTAACTACATGATTTTATCCTATTTTCAAGATTTATTGTTACATTTGCTTAGTATTTACATATTTGCATCTAAATATAGAATACTAAAATTTGCAGGAAAATCTCTCGAAAGGATAATACTGATCCGATCTTTCAAAACATCCTTATGATGTCTCGAGTGCACTTATAAAGAGAGATATTTTGTAAATCTTTTAAAGATCTAATTTATTTTTAGTGCACTACTCTAGCAAAATTTTTATAAGCAATGTCATAAGGAAATTCGAGAATTATAGTAAATTGTATAGGTAATTGAAAAACAAAATTAATAATAAAATGAATGCATCATATTATTCGTGATATTCATTTTCTGAAAAGTACTTTGAACGTATACCTTAATGAAAAATATTTTCTGGGATTATTTTCAATACTTTAGCAGATGAAAGCTTTAGGAGAAAGATTATTTTTATTTATACTTAACAAGAATCCCGTGCATGCATGGCTAAGTCACGTAAAATGCATTTAAAAAAGGTAAATAAATATATGTTACAGTGCTTTTAGCCCGCACTATCTTTATAGCACGTTTTTTGTGACTATACGCGTAAGAATTTTTACCGCCATCTGAGCTGAGAGCGAAAGAATGGATGTATAGGAGAACACTTAAGGGAAAGAATTAGATAGCGGGAAAAAGCTAACGAGAGTCAAAGCGAAAGAGAGGAAAACAGAGAGAAAGGTATAAGAGAAAGAGAGAGAGAGAGAGAGAGAGAGGAAGGAGCGAGTGGCGCGGCGCGAGTGAAACAGAGGGAATGGCACAGACCGGAGATTAGGTGATCCGAACGAGAGTACTTGAGAGAGCTTTGGCGAAACGTGATGCGAGTATGAAAGGATCATCGCCGGAGTAATGACAAGACTGCAAAAACACGTGCAATCTGAGAACTTTGTGGATTATTCTGTTTGCTCGCGCTCCTACTCTCCTTTTCTCTGATCTATACATTCTCGTTTTTCATAACGCAAACACTAATGCCCCGGATCTTTTATGCACACATTTCTCCTTATCGCGTGTACTTTGTTTAATTTGAACTTTTCATCATTTTTGTTTTTTTCCTTCTTTTTTTTTTTTTAAGCAAATTCCTTTGTAAGCGGATTTGGAACGTTTGTCAAGGCTCCAAACGAACTGCCGCGATTAAAGTATACGGCGCGCGCCCTTTTAAAAATTCGAGCTCGGCGATTCGTACATTTCTCAGAGCGAGCCTCGAACTAAGGGACCAGGATGAGAATCCTCTTGGTTAAGACGAGTAACGATGGCGGCAACAGCAGAAGCAGAAGCAGCAGCAGCAGCTCCTAGACCCTGAATTCTCTAAATCCACCCTCCGCGTGCAGAGCATACCTTAAACAAGCCGCGGGAAAACACGGAAAAATCGCGTTGTAAAGTTCCCGATTAATCTTGCGGGATATAAAATGTGGGAGGGAGGAGGGCGGGCGAACAGAAGAAAGGAGCAGCAGCAGCAGCGGATTTAAGGGAAGAGGGCAAAGGTAAACCAAGCAGACTCCTGTCTGGCGCCCTATTCCTTAATAAGACCGAATTTGCGAGGGCAAAGAAAAGAAGAGCGAGTTGTATACACACACAGACACACATATACACATGCACAGAGTATATAAAAGGAAGAAGTGGGCAAAAAGAAAAGAGCTATAGCAAATGAAGGTTATCGCCGAAAAGAAGGAAAGCGAATTGGCCCGAGGAAGTAAGTGTGTATACAGAGTTTGTATATAGGGGCTATAAGAAAAGCAGAGAGCGAGTGCTGTGCCTCTCGGACCAGTTTCCGAGAGATAATAAGCCCTGTATAGTGTGTGTGTGTGTGTGTTTCGTTTCGAAGCAGCCCCAGTCCCATGTGTAGGTACATACGCGCGTGTGCGTGCGAGAGGGAAAAGCCGGTATTATATTATGAAAGCTCCGTGGCAGCACAACGGAGCCGTGCGGCAGTACCAGACGCCCTTTAGCCAAGAGGATACGACGCTGTATATATATATATATATATATGCGTATATGTCGAGAGGAGTGGGTGGTGCGGCACACAACGCACCCGAGAGGAATATGTATTTATGCGTGTAAACGTGTGTGTGTGCGTGTATGTGTGTATTCGCGGGACACTGTTCCCGTGTGAAATTGACGGAAGCGATTGGTTGGGTGGGTGTGCAGTTGGGACGAGGAGTCGCTGCCTGCTGCTTCGAAGAATTTTTCATTTCAATCGGTCACGCGAAATTGAGAGTCCTTTTTGACATGTGTCTGACGGATATAGTGTACTTTTTTTTTTGTTTTTCTTTTTTTTGTTTTTTCAAATACGAAGAATGCGCGCAATACAATATACAACGCCTTTTTCAAAATGAAATATTTTTGATAAAACAATATTATTTAAAGAAACAATTGGACCAAATACCCAGAGTTGATGTAATTTAAAAATATTTGAAAAAAAAACAACATATATATACGTGGAAGCTGGGTGTTTGAATCCGAGATAGTCAGCAGTCCAGATCGTCGGCCCGCATCGAATCGTGTAAGCGCATATATGTGTGTTTGTATTACTCGCCGCGCCGGTAATAAAACTCTCTCTCCAATTTGGCAGAAATACAATTTGCCACCGCGTTTACGCTCGGCATAAATCTATCGGTCGGTGCAAGGCTGCAGAGCCAATATGTATATATAAATATGCTCAAAGACAAGAAAGAGGTAAAAGTAAGCGGGCGGCTCCATCTTTCTCTGCTGCTCTGAAACTAAATCATTTTCCTGTCCCCTTTCTCTCTCTCTCTCTCTCTCTCTCATACCCATGTTATTTCTTCGTTTCCCGTACTCTCGCGAAATACTCACTGTACGTGTATATGTATATATAGCCCCTCTCGAGTAGTATTAGTAGCAGGAACACAAGCCAAATGCAGAAGAAGCCTCTTAAGCGCGAGGCAGAGCTCGGCAGTGAAGCATATGTCGCATTATGCATGGAGAGAGGGGGGGAGGGGGTAAGGACTCTCTCGCGCTCGCGTTATATACGGAAAATTTATGCACTTTTCCGCTTGTTTCTTATACATATGCAGCAGAGGGAGTTCCCCCTCCCTCCCCGGCCAAGCGCCAGCCAAGCGCCAGCCAAGCGCCAGCCGCCAGCTTTTCTCGTGTGTGTGTGAGCACCTCTCGATTTTCAGCTTAGGTACTTTCTCTCTTCCGTCTTTTGAACTATTCCTTTTTTCCTGGCCTCTTCTCTCTCTCTCTCTCTCTCTCTCTCGTAGACCGCCTATTATGAGATAGCACTATCTGCAGTCGGAGGAGAAAGGAGGCACTTATACATCGTAAAGCAAGTGGATGATTGCAGCGAGGGCCAGAAGAATTTTCTCTCATTCCGATCGATACTTTTTTTTTCTACAGTTGCGTGCGCGGCTTGTAAAATCATTGCTGCCTTTGTTTTCTTTTTCTCCTTTCCTTCAATATTTCCATGCGTGCAGCATTTTTAATACACAACGGTACAAAGTAAATGGTTGCGTGCAGTCGAAGGAACGGCGCGTTTTTTCCTATATAGAGTTGAAAATGTTTTCTTGAATTCGCGCTCGCGTTTGTTTTTTTTTTTTTTTCCAATATCTACATATCCTGATTTCACAGTGTCGCTACATTCACCACGTCATTCAATACTCGCATTCAAACCTATATAATGAAATATATATTTTATAAGTGAATGCATATACGGCTGAATTATTAAAGAACATTAGTTTAATATTATTTACGAGTCGGCTTTAGAATTCCGATATTTTTAATAAAACATACATTGGTTTATAGGTAGAATATTATTTCCAATGCACTTGCTGTAGCTTACTTATAGATCGATGGAAATTTCCCTTAAAACGAACGCGGCTCCACATTAAACATTTGAATTTCATTCGAAAAGATAACGAGATATTAAAAAGAATTATGGCAGGGAGAGAAAGAAAGAGAGCTGTTATTCGTTTCGTCACAAATCCCAGCACAACAAGAAACGCCGGGGGGGGGGGGGCTGAAAAAGCGCTGTATAGCGCAGGAAAAAAAAAGCAGAGAGCGCATCGAGATGTCGTTAAACACACTGCACATTGCGCACGATCGCTCATTAGGATCCTTTCATTACAGAGCCTTTAAATGACCAACTCCGCGCGCCGCTCGCAAAAGCTTGCATCCCAACAAAAGTATACGTATATCCTTACACACACACACACAGAGAGAGAGCAACGATTCGGCTTTCAGTCTCGCCTCGCGGATCAGTTATCTCGTCCCTCTTATTTTACCTCTCACCCCCTCACTCCCTCCCCAAGCATCCAGCCGTAAATATACCCGTTACCCAGCAGAGAGGGAGAGACTCGCTCAGAGTGCGTCAGTGCAGGCGAGGGATGGTCGTAGCCGAGCTAATCCGAATTTTATTTGCTCTCGCGCGGTCGGGCCCTTTTTACGTATGTAAATGAAGAAGCGGCCGCGCGCTCGGCGTTACGCGTCGCGTCATTATTCGCGCGCTGCTGACTCTATGCAGAGAGGAAGAGAGAGAGAGAGAGGCGCACACAGGACAAGATTAAAGTTCCTTTGAAGAGGGAAGGGGTTGGTTCCGTGCAAGTGCGCGCGCGAGCGGGGGGACACGATGAGAGCGAGTCAAGAGAGGAGAAACTCTGGCTGCTGGTATATAGTATGTATATATATATAAGGGGGAGGGTGGCAGAGCTTCAAGTGCGACTGCACAATTACTCTGTTCCACTCTGTCTGTGTCTGTGTGTGCGAGAGCACGGGTATATCTCTTTCTCTGCGATATGGTTCCGCGTGCTCGTGCGCGCAATCGTCCTTTCGTTATTCTTTTGCTCCGAGAGCTGCTTTGACTCTCTCTGCTTTTTGCCTTGCGCGCGCTTTCATTGATATCGCCCGTGAGCACCTTTTGTTATTTTTATGCTGATATATATATATATATATATATGCGCGCCTCGCGAGAGGTTACTTTTTTTTCGCGTCTCGCGCGCTCACATTTTTATTTTAGAGAGAGACATCGCAATTATTTTTCAGAAGTGGGAAAGAGCCTCTCCGCGGAGCACTGAATGCGTATATACTTGCCCCCTGAAAATACATATTTCTATGATGTTTGTATACAGGAGCAGACATTATTGTATCTTTTTTTTTGTATTCAATTAAAATTATAAAACTGTGTCTTCGTCTATCGTACATGACACGCTATAGGGATCGGATCCAATTTATACATTTTACACATATAGCTTTTATTAAAAAGAATGTTATTTCTGAAGAATGTTGCTTGCGAAAACTAATCATTATTTTATATATACAAGTATGACAATGCCTTTTTTCAAGAATGCACACAATCTCAGCGAATCGCTATACTCATAATTATTTTGCAAAATGGGGAATCGCGATGGCATCAAAGAAAGACACGAAAAGAAGCAGTAACGCTGAGTCTTGGCTCTCGTTTGTGCGCGCTTTTCTATACCCGCTACTTTTTCTCCCCCCGCCAACAGTTATTATTATTATATAGACGAGCTTATCAGCGACTCCTCGTTTGTCTCGCACCGCGTATACAACAAATATACACAACACCCGACGAGCCACCAAGCCGGTATAACTACGCATAATACGCTTTTCTTCCCATTCCTTTTTTGTGCTTCATCCATTGCAAACTTTTGTACACCCGCGCCTCCGGCAACGACACATTGTGGAATTCTTACGCGGCTGCGGCTCTGTCTGTATGTATGTGTGTGTGTATAAGCAGTGACACAAAACTCGCGGCGCAATATGCACGAGAGAGTTCGTTCCGTGCCCATATATATACTGAATCGTCTCGTTCTCATTCATTCGCATATAAGACTAAAGAGAGAGAGAGAGAGAGAGAGAGAGAGAGAGAGAGAGAGAGAGATAGAGAGAGAGAGCAAAGAACGCACACGCGACCCCCGTGAGAAAAAGTGAACTTGAACCTCGCACCGTATTATATATATATATATCGTTCGTTGCATTCGGCTTGTACATTGGCGAAAACAAATTAAGGAAATTACCGCACCTGGCGGTCGTACTCTGTGCGCTTTTGTCGCGGTTAACGAACACAGTCCTTTATAGGCGCGCGTTTTTTTACATTGTGGAAAAATCTCCTTATGGCCATTCACGCGGCTTTATATATATTGTGTCCGTGAGCCCCTGGAATTTTTTGTCCGCGCCCCTGTGGCAAACGCATACGCGTACACATACGAAGTGCGTATATATACTCGTGAAAGCGAGAGTAATTAACCGGCAGAGGAGAGAGAGAGAGCTGACGCGGGGCAAAAGTGACGGACGTTTCTGTTTTTCTGCTCGCGCGTATATTTAACGCTCCTGTATACTTTTGTGCGCAGCTCTTTTGTGCGCAGCGTGCCACAGGGGTCTATTTATGTAATTATTATTTTATCCGCGACAATGCACTAACGCGTGCGTGAAATGATTCATTAAATGCGCTTACCGAAATTGAATACTGGGTCGTAGTATTTTTGTGCGCGATTTGTGTTATATATAAGTTTGATTGGTTGCGGCTTCGAAGGGTTTGTGTATATGCATTCGATTTAAATTGCAAATCAAGCTGGTGTATTAATTGAGTCCGAGATATATATACATGTGTGTGTGTGAAGCGTATTGATACCAAATATTATAAACCAATGAAATTTCATTTCTTAATTCTAAAAAATGTGTTTTGAAATATATATGTATCGGGACCCAATAACATTTTTAAAAAAGTTAAAATGAACATTTCCAGGTCACTTTTTCTATATTATAGGAGAAAAAATCTCGTTAGCCGAAGAGCCATCGTCAAAAAAAAGAAAAAGAAAAAAAGCAATCGAACCGCTGAAATTTTGTTATCGATAAGCATCGCCGCGGAGCGAAGGCAAAAACGAGAAGGGAAAGTAAAGACGAAACTGCCGAGAGCAAGCGAGGTATAGAGAGAGAGAGAGAGAGAGAGAGAGAGAGAGAGGGAGGGCGGGAGAGATCGACTTTACTCCCCTTCCCCTCGTGTGTGTAGCATCGGTTATTCGGCAAATGATCGTATCCGATATATTTCATCTGCCAAAAGTCCGTATCGGCAAACAAGGTAATAAGCGAACGACAGGCAGCCCAACGCCAACAAACACGCACGTAATAAGCCAATAGGGGTCGATATATATACGTACATATCTAATATACAGTGCAGGGGAAGTGTGTGTGTGTGTGTATCGGAGGCATTGACGCGTGGGAATAAACATTTTTTTTCTCTCCTCCTCGATGGGAGAGAGCATTTAAGATCGCGCCGATAAAGGACCGATCCAAATCGCCCGTGGGATCCTTCTCCATATCTAACGCAGCAGCAGCAGCAGCAGCAGCGAGGGTCAATGGAGCATTTATCTAAAAGGCGTAACGCGTATAGAGCAATTCGATTCGTATATATACGTATCTCCCCCGAATAGTCGCGCAACTCAACCCAGAGTATAAGGGATGAAGGGCTTTAATGCCGTCTCGTTAAGATAAGAAGGGAGAGAGAAGAAGAAAAAAAGTCGAGAGAGAGAAGCGAAAGTTTCAGGCCCGAGAGAGTGTCGCGCGTGCTTGCACGATACCCCTGACCTTCTCGGCGTCGTCGTCGCGCACGCTCTCACTCTCTCTCTCTCTCTCTCTCTCTCTCTCTAGCCTTTTACTCCAACTTTGCGCCGCAAAGAGAGAGAGAGGAAGCGCGGGCTGCAGCAGCGTCGAAAAACTTTGCGGCTCTTCTTTATTGGGGGCGAGTTTCTTTTCCTGCACGTATATATATAGCGATACGCGTGAGGCGACGACGTAGCGACATTCGCCACGCTCGCCAAACTTGCCTGTCGACCAGAGGCGAATTAAGTTGCGTTTAGCTAAGTTGCAGCAGCAGCGCTTTGCACCGAACGAACGTCTCGTCTCCCTTGTATCTAATAGTTTCCTAAGTTGCCGCGCCCCGAGATTGCTACTGCGCTGTGCTGCATGTCGAACGAGGGATTTGACAAGCTATACTGTACTGCTCTGCTTTTCTTTTTCTCTCCGATGCGATCACGGTTTAATATAAAAAATCCGCGAGGAGTTTTGGAGGATTTGATAAACTTTGATTTTCATCGGTTTTTTGTTTTTTATTGTAGAGGAAAACAAAGTCGCATGGTTGGAGCATAAATGACGATCGATGGGTCAACCAGCTGGGACTTTATCCATATTGATTTTGTGCAGCGGCTCGTTTTGGGAAAATATGAAAACGCGCAAGCGAACTAATTCGGTGAATAATGTTTGGCTTTTTATTTGCGCTCCACCAGATTGGAAAATTTTTATTACGCTCGATTTCAATGTATATTGGGTTATTTTATGGGCGTGTGTTGGAATAAGTTGTGGCTTATATAAAAAGTATTAAGGTTATTACGCGCACATTTGTAAATTTGAGATGTACGTGATGCAGCGGGATAAATTAATTTTCAAATTGATGCTGTAAAATCAAAAAATCATTGAACTTTGCTTGGTTTTACTATTATAAACCAAACGCAATATTGTTTAAATTTAATATATTTATTAAGTCCATTACGTGAAACCATAAAATCATTCCTGATCCAAATGACGTCTATAATTCCTGGATTTAACAACCAATGTTCTTGTAATTAATTTTTGGAAAATGTTCAACGACAATTTATATTATCTAATATACGAGTGTGCGCTACATGCATACATGTGCGTTATTAATCATTAAGAATGCGTAACTATAATCGCGAGATATTACTGGATAAATTCAAAATTACGAATATTAGTGCTGGATTTGGTCCTCTGTATTGCATACCTAAACTTGAAAATTTTTTACATAATACACAATAGAACTATCTATAGTATAAATTATATAACAAGAAAGTTGAACGCACTTGAAATTAAACTCAAAATGTTTACACCTAGTCAAAGCCATTTTGGAATCCGTAACAGATACACAGACTTGCTCGCGCATCAATAATAAGATTCAATAAATCCGTTTAATAAACCTAGATCGGCCGCAGCCAATACAAGTGCTGTAATATGAACCGAGCAACAAGCTGCGGAAGCAGACTGAGAAAAAGCACGTGCAGCGAGGGTATACAGCGACTATCGTCCCCCGGCTAAATTCAAAATATGTCCATAGGCGCGCGCGCACGCATTCCAAGCCGCCTAATACTCGAAGACCGTATTATATAGACGGAGCACAAGGGAGCATCGGATTACACCTCGGATTCGCATACACGTTGCGGTCTACATCGATTAGGTCACTTATCAACGAGAGTCAAGAGGGACAGCTTACCGGTAATATGCACCTCGCCTTTACTCCTTCACATTAATACATTCTTTAATCATGCTTTATGCGTGTGTGCGCAACACCACTTTAACATCACCGGGACGGTAGCTTATCGGGTCTATATTGCGCCTGCGAGAAAAAAAAGTTCGTTTGGTCTGCATGTAGGTTGGAGTGTGCAGTGCGCGGGGTTAAACCGTCATCGTGGTCTCTGCAATGATATCGATAGTCCGAGTGCATATAACACAGCCCTTTTACGGCTGCTTTCTTTCCCCCTTTCTTTTTATGATTATGTTACGTTTCTGTTGACGCCCACAACAGGTCGTCACACGCGGTTTACGATCTATGCAGTATAAGGAGCTCCGCGAGACCAGCAGCTAGACGATCGATCGCTCGAGCAATATGCATATAATAATCTTTATGTACTTTTTTGCGTCGACGCGCTCGTTTCTCGTGATTAACTTTTTTTTTCTTCTTCTCCCCCGCAGCTTTTACAGCCCTATAATTGTTCCTTACGTGCGCCCGCGGGGAAATGTACATGTGTATCGCACGAAAAAGCTCGTGGTCGAATTAGTCTGGTTGACTGCCGTGTCGTAAAAGGATGCACTACCGCGTTGCACCGACGAGGCTAATTTTGGTTGCGAGGGCGCAGTATAGATGAACATTTTACAGCCGTCTTTATGTATAGGAAAAGGAGTTGAAAGTGCGTCTATGGTCGTTAATATGGAATTGTCGAACCGAAATAAGACTTCTGCGAAGCGTGTGCTTATACTTAGAAAAAAGAAAACAAAATCAAGTTTTATTTAAAATCTCTCTCGAACGACTTTATTTATTCGGAGTCCAATAAAGCTCACTCCAAACAGAGTGCTGCAATTTCACATCTTCGATTTGCGTTTGGAAGAAGCAAAACGAAAATTCATGATACACTAAGTGATATGTCGATACTTTATATATATTATATTATACATTTTTCCTTCGCGACGGCGGCAGAAGTATACATCACTCAAAAAATCGTCCAGAAGCAAAAAAAAAAAAACAATTTCACGTCCCATCGAGTCGTACCCTCTCAGGCTCCGAGAGCCACGATAAGGAAATCGATGGCAAGAACGACCGACTGCGTGTGGATATTAGCGACGTAAAAAAATTCCAGATTAATAAAGTACAGCCAGGCGAGCGCTCGCGTCGCAAGCTCTATATAGCTCCGAACTGAGTACGGTATATAGAAAGAGAGCGAGAGAGGAGAAAAAAGGTGAAGCTTTACAACCCCCGCGTGTGCGACGCGGCCCTTATTGAAGTCGTGAAAAAGCTATCTACTCTTCGTACCCTCGGTCCGATAGCGATTCTGCGCGCAGCGTAACTTCAATCGGCCTGGCAAGAGCGAGGCAATCGACGCGCTCTCTCTCTCTTTCTCCTTCCCTCTTTCCCCACCTCCTCCACCTGGTCCTCCTCCCCCGTTTTCCACGTCAGCGTATTAGTCCGATACAATTTCGACAGGGAGCCTGGCCTTGTGTGTACTACAACTTCCTATCTCGCTCTCTCTCTCTCACTTTCTCGTCGTCGACGTCGCCGCTGCCGCCACGGAAAAATAACGTCGACGGGAAAGCTATACAGTCTATCTCTGCTGCGCGTAATCGATTAAACGTCTGCCTTCTATATATCGATGTGGCCTGTGTGTGTGTACGTGCGTTATATGTGGAGTATTGGGAGTGTTTGATTGTGGCTTTGATGAGTAATTATGTGCAGCAATGGGATTCGCAATAATGCAACTATGGTCCTCATATTGAGATCGGTTTCCTAAAGCAAATCTGCCTATATACAAGTGGTCTTTGATGATGTGAAAGAGCTGGAAATACTTAGGATATAGATGCGATTTTGCATCGACCAATTTCTTTTTAATTTATTTGTGTAGAAACTGATTCGTGATATAAATGGTAGCGGGAAGTTGCTGTATAACGATTGTATACCGAAAATCGAACTTTCCGTTTTTGGTATTAATACATACCGCGCGTGAAACTTGTATATACATATTTATTTTATAAACTCAAGGCTGCTTAAACTGTACATTCAATATAACTGCAGATATTCGTATTTATACATATATACTATAAACATAAACGGTATGATAAATGAATTCTTTTTCTCAATAATAAAATACCTCGAGATCGTGATTAAGAAACCTGAGAAAACGGTCGGTATGGAGTAGTAAAGAAAATTCTACTGGCTAACCAAATACGGATCATCAAGAGGCACAAACAAATTTGGCCGCACCTCGAATTGTCTCTAACGAGTCGGAACGCAATTATCTCCTTGTACCGAAAAACTCACTCTCTCCCTCTCTGACCCGAGTAGATTTGTTTCTTCTCTCTCTTACAGATCTTCCCAGTCTAGTCCTTCGCGCACCGGAAAGAATCACGCGGACGCGGGAGCCAAAGTAGCGAGAGCAGACATTTTTGTGCAGCCGTACGTGCTTTGCCGCACGAATAAGTTAAATAATCTCGCGAGCTTATACACGTACGCGTGCAGTCTACACACACACACACACACACACACACACACACAGAGGATCTCTCTCGATGCACGGCTGCTGCTGCTACAGTGTGCAGAGAAGGAGAGGAAAGGTTAAGCGTAGCAAAGAGAGGGAGAGAGAGAGAGAGAGAGAGAGAGAGAAGCGGACGATACGATCAAATATAGCGAAATGAGTGTTTGCTCGCTCGAGAGAGAAATATCCAGTGGACCGGGCGAAGGCCCGTCAGCGGAGATTGTGCACTATCGACCCTCGCGTACTCTCTCCTACTCCCTCTCTCTCTCTCTCCACCTCCGCGAACAGCAGCAGCTCTTTTCCCCTTTGCTGCATTTTTATTTCGCCGATCTTTACCGACCTTTTACACACGCCACTGCACCTCCTGTGCTGCTGCTGCCGACGCCGCCGCTGCTGCAGCTACTTCTTCGGCTCCACGGCCGAGGCTACTGTATTATGTAAACTTGCGTTATACGTGCCGGAAGGTAAATATTCATGAACATGCGGATGCATTTGGATTTTTATTGAATGCCGAGCGAATTTTCCCGCGCTCTGACTCCGAGGATAGAGAGAGAAATCACTGTCTCTTTTGTCTTCGACGCAAGGAAGATTCGCGGCTCTGCTGTGTGCTTAGGGTAATTTTGGTGGGAGGGCGGAGAAAGCCGGTGTCTGTGTGTGTGTGTACATATTGAAAGTTGGTTGCTGCTGCTGCTGCTACTGCCGCGTCTTATTTCGTGCAAATGTCCTTTTGATCGCTACACCCGCTGTTGAATGTTATTGTACGTAGTTGCGCGGTGTTATTAGCTTTCGGCTGTATAAATTCTCGCCAAGGTATTGCGTGAATTTATGCAGCCGTTCTATTTTTATATTTTGATATATATAGAGGAATGTACAATTGGCATTTTTATTATATTATTTTAAATACGTTTCTGTGTGCAGACGCGGATGAAGTGAAAAATTTTATACGAATACAAAAATATAATACATGGTGATTTTCCAGAACGGCGTACATTTAAAGCTATTTTTGTAAACACCCGGGTATTTTCAAATAAATCATTTTATTAGATGAATAAATATTTAATTTTTATAATTCTGTTAAGTATGAGAATGCAATATTTGTATTTTTACTCTAACATTATTATAAAAATTAAATATTTATTCCTCTTATAAAATTATTCATTTGAAAATGCCAGGGTGGTAAATGTTCTAGAGAATCACTCATATATAGCTCTGTATTTGTTATTTAATTTTAGAATTGATTAAGAATATATACAGACGTCCAATTTTTGAATACTTATTGTATTATAGGACTTGAAATTTAATAAATAATTGAACAATGCAATAAGTTCGATTCTGATATAGAACTGATGTCCGTAAAATGTAAAACAGAATTTTCAGTATAAATAGCATTCCGCTTGTCCATAAACTAAAATGCTATTTATTCTGACTTTACAAAGTTGTAGAAATCATAATTTAAGTTATTAAAGTAAAATGTATATGATATCGGTATTCATTCATAGCGACTCAAAAGCTATTAACCATAAAAAGAATAAAGAGTAAATAATTCAAAAAAAGTAAAGCAATCAATACCTTTTCCTTCCAAACCCAAATCTCACCGCTTCGATTAATCTCCTTCTCTGCACGTGAATAAATGCTTTTTTAGTTAACAGCAGCAGGCGTCCACCCCATAACAACATCTCGTATCCACACACCGCCCATTCTTAAACTCCCATCGAGTGTGCAGCACGAACAGACGGTGTCCGAAAAGCATACACGTGTTGTACATGGAACTTTTTTTCCTCTCTTTCTCTCACACACAGTCAGTAAATCCGTTTGCACGATATTCGCGGCTACGTGTAGAACAACAGCAGCAGCTCGTATATCGAAATCCCCACACTACCGTTTCCATTTCTCCGGTGGCTTAAGCTTAATTGTCGCTTCGGCGGCGGCCTCTACAGTTGTTCCCTAGGGGTAGAAAATAGAGCGACGAGGGGGTATACACGCGGGGAGAGGCCGAATTCTCCCTCTCTCATCCAAAACGAATCGCGATGTCGAAAAGGCGATTTTCAGATATTTCATCGGCTGTATGGTAGTCGAGGGTCGTAACGTCGACCTGTTTGAGTGCGCACTCGCTCCATTTTCGACGAGAGCATGCCGTTCTACTGCTGCTGCGGCGCAGCTCACGCTGATATTGTTACGAAATTCGGCTCTCTCTCTCTCTCTCTCTCTGACTTATGTACGCAAATTTTTGGCGAAACGGCATTCGTGGCATTTTTTGAATGCGAGAAACGAAGTGTAAGCAAGTTTTTATTTTAGATTGGAAATTTTTGTAAATGTGTATATAATGACTTACTTTCTATCGAATATAAATAATCTTTTGAAAAACGCATTGCGTTAAACATTGTGACAAAAATTGACAAGATTCTATTTAAAATAAAAATTTAAAAACTTGTTTATATCGTGTTCGCAAAATTTTCAATTTGATAAAATTTCTTATAATAATATTTGGATTAAGTAAGATAAATGTTAACATTCCAATGTTTAATATTTGGATTAATCGCCAATTCAATATTACGAGAAAAAACAAAAATCGCGTCATAATATCGAGATTCATGCTAATATAACCCTCCAATTAAATCTCAATGAGATCCCGACTATTTACCCAATTTTCGAAACGAGAGACTCCATCACTGATTCGAAAAAATAGAAAAAAAGCGCCGATAACCCAGAGATCGATCCTTCAGTCGAAAAGAAAAAAAAAAGTGAACTCGCAGCTGGATAAAATGAAGTTCCGCAGAAAATCGAAATGTACAGGCAGCAGCGCTAGCTACTATATAGGTACATATACGCGATTCGAGAACTTATCCGCGGTGGCGGCGGTGCGCGTGTTGCAGTCGGGCAAACGAAAAAAGAAGCGCAATAGAGAGAGGTCCGCTCGTCGAGTGAAATTTCAACTCAAAAACCAAGCCACGTAGAAACAAAGGCTGCGCGCACCGTATAGGGAAGAAGAGCAAAAAAAAACGAGCGTCTAGAGGGTAAAAAAAACCCTTCGCTTCGTTTTCCGTCGAGAAGCTATAAGGAGTGGAGCTCCGTTCTCGTCGTCGTCGCATCGGGAGAAGCGAGAGAAAAAGGAGTTAAAAAAGAAGAAGAGCTGCACGATCGCGTCTGGGCTGAAGATGGAGAAAAGGATCGAAGCAGCGTATAAGCGCGCGCGCGCGTCGATGCATATAGAGAAAGTTTTTTTGCTCCGCGCGAGCCTGGATCGAATAGCGGTTTCACACCTGCCTTCCTCGATATCTCCTCCTTCTCCTATACGTATCGTCTCTCGCTCCCTGGCTGTACAGCCCGAGAGACGCTTATGCATGGGAATTAAATCAGCCGAACGAAAGAGAGAGAGTCTCCTCCTTCTTTAACCGCATGCGTATAGCTCTGTGTATGTCTACGTGTGGCTTTATAACAGATCGGCTTCGTTCCATCGGCGGACACACGAGAGTCTGTGAGAGGATGAGAGGAAAATACGCAGGGAGAGAGATCGCTGGGACTGATGTCGGCTCTTTCCACGCTTCGATACTTTCTTTTGTAATGGCTGCGGTATTTTTCTTTTTACAGATATACCGGCCCGACGTTTGTTGTTTTTTCTTCTTCTTCTTTTCGTCGGAAACGATTATCTCAGGTTTGTAAATAAAAAGGTGAAATTTATGGATTTTGCTTCTTCTCGATTTCCCATTTTTTTTAACGACTCGCTTTATAGTCGTTAAATTATTTAAGTTATTTTGGTATATAAATAAGATTTGTTTTTCTTTAAGATCACGTGTATTTCTGTTGACGTTACGATGAACAGTACACGATATAGGCCGGGTAAAAAAAGAAGGAGAAATTCTGGTAAATTTAGAACTGCGAGTGATGAATTGGCTTAATTGAGGATTATTCCTTTATTTGCCTAAGAAATTTTCAAGTCTTTTAAACCATGTTCAAACAGTATTCAAGTATTAGAGAACAAAGACACTGTATAAATAGATTTCGTAACAGTTAAAGTATGTACGTAATCGTCAAATACAGAACGTAGCAGATAGCAACAAAA
This sequence comes from Megastigmus stigmatizans, assembly GCA_900490015.1. Taxonomy (NCBI): domain Eukaryota; kingdom Metazoa; phylum Arthropoda; class Insecta; order Hymenoptera; family Megastigmidae; genus Megastigmus; species Megastigmus stigmatizans. Next base: position 7,048 of record UELV01147297.1, on the reverse strand, counting down.
TATATTATCAAAATTACTAATGAAACAAATTGCAACAACTCCCATCTTTCTGAATACGAGAAAAAAAAACCAGCTCTGAAACAAGAACGACAAAACCAAACAGCAACCGCGTCGACGCGCAAAAGCCCATTTTCCTTCGCACGATTCTCTTTTTCATTCCGGCAGCCGCGCGCGCACCGCAAGACAATTTTAAATCGCCGCTCAGCGGCCTCTCTTTCAACCGCGCGCGCACACGATACAAATAACCCATCGCATTCTACAAATCACCTCCTCCTCGAAAAAAAAAATAAAAACGTATATGCACCCCGCACCCATACATTTCCTCGATCCCTAAACCGAACCCCAAAAAAACCAGCTCGGTCGCCTCTCGCGCAACAAAGAAGTTAAAAATCTCGAAATACCGGTGTATAACACACAAGCCACCGAGATCGAGAGGAGCTTAGAGTATCAGGTATGCTCGAAAAGAATGGAAGTAAAAGAAAAAAAAAAAAAGGAGAAGAATACGAGAGAGAGGCACTTGCACGCGCGCTCACACACGCAGATTTGGATAAAGAGCAAGAGAAGGGAAACAGCTGCGGCGGCGCGCGATTCGCCGCGGAGATAGAGCGGTTAGCTGTTGCTGCTGCTGCTGCTACTGCCGTAGAGGCGGAGGAGATGAGTATCTCTGAAAATAGGATCTCGGCGCATTGTGGCCCCTCTCGCACACATACACACGCGCGATTCTCTGTATAGGTCCTATTTATACGCTCGTCGGAGGCGGTCCTCGTATAGAGAGAGAGAGAGAGAGAGAGAAACGCGTGTGGCTCTCTCTCTCTCTCTCTCGTTTACTCGCTGCTCTGAAGCTAATACGATTATTGTACCGCAGCGCGCGTGTGTGCAACCAGTGCACGATATTCGCGCGTCGCGTCTCTCTCTCTCTCTCTCTTTTTTCTCTTCTTCCGGCGTGCCCACCGAGAGAGTTTTTCTCTTTGCTCTCTGTTGCGGTCGCCGCTGCCACCGCAAATACCGATCGGAGACGCGAACGTGCAGCCTCTCGGCCCCTTTGCGGTATATGTGTGGATCCCGGGGACGACGAAGACGAGGACGACGGGGCCGCAGCACATAAGGGAAGATCGCGCGGCAGCTCGTGTACTTCCGCCAAATCTTTTTGTCTCTTTTCTCTATACTCCGGCAACTTCTTCTTCTTTCTTTCTCGGTTGCTGCTGCTGCCCGAGGGATGCGCACGCGCACACAAAAAAAAAAAGGAAAAGGTTGTGACGGAAGTGTGCGAGCGCGTCGTTTGCAGCGTCGACCACCGAGGCCTTTATATTGTCCTCCCTTTTTTTTTCGTGAGGTTTCAATGCGGTTTTTCCCTAATCTTTTGTGTGTCTGTGTGGTACCAAGGGACTCGGAGAGGGAAATATTAAATTAAAATCTTGGTGAATGTGACGCCTGCGGATCTCTGCTCTCTGCAGTCTAACGTCGCGGGGAGAATGAGTCTGCTGCTTCTTCTTCCTCCCATTTTTTTGTTGTCGGTTGTATGCGAGGAGCTTTTGATGGCCTCGGGCACCAGAGGCTCGCACCATTTATTAACTCAATTATATTCGAGTGAGGGTGCGGAGGAAGAGCGCGTTGATTTGAATTTTTTTTTTTAGAGAATGACAGTGCGCCACCGCTGCCTCCGTCGCTGCGTCACTGTATAGTATAGCCGCTCTCTCTCTCCCTTTCGACGTAAATATAGCTCTTTTGAATTTCTCAACGTGGCATCGTTATGTATAAAGGGATGAGCAGCGGTTATTGGTTTATCTCTCGTCTCTCTCGGCGTTCGAAGCAAGATACATATTGTTGGTGAAATAATTGACAAGCGGCTGTGTACATATATTCTCGTAGTGTCGAAAATAAAATATAATCCAATTCGAAAAGCCAGGCGTCGCGACTTGGAGAAATAAACTTGTTTTCGATTCAATATCTCTCGGCACGGCTGAGCTTTTCCAAAACACGTTCTATTTTCAAACTATAAAGGAGAGACATAGGCAAGAGAGATTTCTTTCATTTCGAAACGGTATATTATGGAATAAGTGTCGCCTCAGTCCCGGAAACATCCCATTAATTTAAGAAATAGCCGCTGTATAATACGCTTCTATTGATGTGATATTTTTATTAGCCTCGACTCCTCCTCCTACTTTACAATTCAAATCTCATCTCTCGAATAGGTGTATAATATTCATCGTTCGATCAATCTATTTCTACTCTTCGGTCCCTCGATCATTTTCAAATATATATACCCGCAGTCGATCTCAGTTTAATATATTTTAACAGTGTTGATCAATCCTCTGTCGCAGCAAGTATTACACACAGACCAGAGATAAGCCCAAAAAACGCTGCTGTACAGTTGTATACGAATGGCGAGGAAAAAAGGAAAAAAATATAGATCTCTCGGGTGAACAAAACGCAAAAGCTGTAACAGCAGCAGCAGCAGCAGCGACGACGGCGTCATAACTCAGACGAGGATTAGCGATTAGCCGCTCTACGAGAGAGATAATCTTTGTTGCTCTGGCTCTGCGAGTCTCGCGAAACCATTTTACCGCCGCCACCCTGCAGGATTTCAGTTTTCACTTGAACGCCCGTCCCCTATATTTCTTTTCCGTCCTATTCTCTCTCTGCACAATTGATACACCGGCGATAAGGCGATAGAGAGATCAGAGAGGATCGTTAGAGCAAACACAAATACGCGCGCTACTCGTTACTTTTCTAAACTCAACGTTCAATTCGGTTTCTCTCCCTATATATATCCGTAAAGTGTGCCGCGCGGTGCACGAGAAGCAAGAAAAGAAACAGCTATCAAAGCCAAAAGGCGCGAGCTTAATGAAGCCAGAAGTAAGGAAATCGTATAAATCGTATAAGGTAAAGATAAAGCAAAGAAATGCTTACGGGCAAGAAGGAGAGATTAGATGGCGCGATAAGATTCGTTAATGAGGCCTGAAGATAGTGTGTGTGTGTGTGTTCTTTAAGGACTTTATGGTAGCCATTAAGCCGAAACTAGACAGCTCACGACGATTATTAAGCACCTTTTAGAGCCCGCTTAATTGAAATTTTATCTAATACACCTATTTTAAACAGTTTCCAGTATAGTGTTATAGTGCATACATAGGGATATAAGTGTGATTCACTTTCCTAAAATTCTATGTACTGAAAGTTTAAGTAGCTTGGATGATTTCCCAGTATATACACGCTATTCACCCTTGTTCTCTATATAAGTGGACGATTCTTCATAAAACGCTCGTGTAAGGCTTTATTTTCAACAACGGCAAAGATTAAACTCATTAAATATTGCAAATTGAGCCTAGCAGCTATTTCGAGAAATAACATGTATATATATGATATAATAACAGATCTATCGTGGAAACTAATGGTCGTGCATAAAACAGCGCTCATAAAACATACACGGACATACCCATGACACACGGGACTTTCTCGCGTATCAGCCTTATATGCGGAGCCGATGTTGATTCACGTGCCGTCTCCCGATCTATTATTCACCTCGTAATGACCCGCTTTATCATTCCAATTAAAAGATAATTAAGTTGCGCGCTCTCTCAGCCCTTACACTGCAGCACACACGCGTATTTCAAAGATATACATCCGCCGGCACCGCGAGATAGAGAAAAATATGGCTATAACCTCAGCTATATACCTTCCACTGTATGTATACCTATACGCCGTGAATAAAGTAAAAGAGAGAGAGAGAGAGAGAGCGACATCAGGAAAGATGAGCGCAATAAGAGTTGGCGTGCGGGGATATCAGGTTGTGTCTCCCCCGCGGAGAGCGGCAAAAGCGAAGAATATAGAAGCTGTGCGGTCATGGTGCCTATACATATATGTATATAGGAGCCGCGTGCCGCATTCTCTCTCTCTCTCTCTCTCTCTCTCTCTCAGCAGGCGCCACTGCCGCACGATCCGAAACTCAGCTGCGCGCATCGCAGCGAAGAGGAGAGCAGAGAGAGAGAGAGAGGGGGGGAGGGAGAAATCTCTCTCGCGGGCGCTCGCGGTCTCGCCTATAAATTATGCCGTACAGTGGGAATAACATGGTAATTACAACACCATCTGCACGGCTATGCGTACCTAATTTATCATTATTATTAATGCATAACACGGCGAGGCGAGGCCGGCCGCTCTCGCTCCCACTGCTGCTGCTGCTGCTGCCCTTGTACACTCTCATCTTTGCGATTGCAAATGAACGAAACCAAGCGCGACAGAGAGAGAAAGAGATGTGCTGCAAGCCGAGAAACTGCAAATAGCCCGAGCGATTCGTTTCTATCGTCGTCTTCGCTGCTGCTGCTGCTGTCGCAGTGTCATAGTTGCACACATGAAATTAACGCTCCCACGCGCTGCTGCTGCATCGCAAGCAAAACGAGTGCTTGCTCTCTCTCTCTCTCTCTCTCTCTCTGTCTCTCTGGCGCGCGAATTCCTGGGTTTACGAGTGCAGCGCACGCGAGAGAGAGAAAGAGGGCCTCGACACTGCGCGACGCGTACACTTCAAAGCGGCTCGAGAGCAACATTATGTATATATACGTGGTGGTGGTGGAGGTGGTGCGGGTGGTGTATTGCGCGCGACAGTTCGACCGAGAGAGAGGAGGAGGATAGAGGAACGAGTGCACTTATAATAGAGAAAGAGCGAGCTATGCGCGTCTCTGGGCGGCGGCGGTCCCCTCTGTTAATTAAGGCATCGACGTGGCACACAACGACAACGACGACGACGACGAGGCGACGGGTCGGGTGCGGAGCGTCCGATATGCACTCGAGTCGAGCGCCGCCGATCTCCTCGATATCCCTCATCCTCGCCTACAGCTCTATAGCTTCTTCCTTTTCTTCCCTCTCTCTCTCTCTCTCTTACCCACGGCGCACTCTCGCCGTATACTGTCTCGTCGTTGAGCTTTTAATATGCGCCGCCGCCCCTTTTTTGCTGCGCGTCTTCCTCGCCCAAGAGAGTGAGAGAGAGAGAGAGAGATTTCTTCTCTCTTTTTAAGGGATTGCCTTGGACATCTGAGAGAGCAGACTTAATTGATTAAGTATATAGCTCGACGTCTCTGTGCATTACCCCGTGTCACGAACAGTTTTTAACCTCCTTTACCCATCCGTATATACAGATATATATAACCAGATCAGCCTCGACAAGCCGATCCTCTTTTGACGCCGCGTCGATTTTTATAATTACTTATTGATGCGCATCCGACTGCTGCGAGTTACATCTCTCTGCTGTATTAAGTGATTGATCGCTGAGTGGCCGAGCGGTCGGGAATTTGCCGAAATGCCCTCTATTCGTATATACGGTATGTCTATTAGCTTATTCAGCTATATTGTTTATCGATGCCTATGCATTTGTTATTGCAGTTGTATATATTTTGAAAGTATAATCGATCGTCGTAATTTAGGCTGCGTCAAAGTTTCGTGACATCTGAAAATGTTTTGAATTTCACAAGAGTGCCGTATTAATAGCTAATATTCGAATCGTCGTCGTACGTTTCAAAAGCTCGGAGATGTAAAAGGAGGTGTTATTTTAGGTCGCATTGAAATGCCATTAGGAGTAATGACTCACGGCTTTTTCGTCCTAGCCGCCACCGCGTCGCGATTATATAAGCTGGAAAAATATTATACGAGTAAGCCACTCTTGCGATCGCATCGCGAGATGAATTATGGGCCGCCTCACGTTCGTAGAACTAACAATTTCCCTGTTTAATCCTTGTCATCGTCTCCAGCCGTAAGAAATCCATAAAACACTCACTTACGGGTATACGCGAAGGGCGTCGAAACTTATACATATGTATATTCGCATTTTCTTCCCTCGGGTATTTTTCGAATCTTGCCGTCAAACTTTTTTCCCCTCCCTTCGCTTTAAAATCCGCGTGCAAACGAATTTCCGCGCTCTTTTATCGCTTTCAAAGTGCGAGGAAAGTCTCGCAGTATCTTGCACTTGAGGCTGGTGAAATTAGTTTTCCGCGTATTTGAATCGATACGTCGACGGCATGACGAGAAAATAATTGTAACTTATTTGGATATAGATGTAATGTTCGTTATACAGAAATAAGTTGTGCCGTTCAATGTTTGATTTCGAATGTAAAAGTGAAAGTTAATATTTTACAAAAATAAAAATTCACAATTTCATTATTATGTATAATATTCTTTTTTTAGTAATTTCGTGACAGATTTTTTAATTCTATCTGCGTCACTTCTGCGAGAGGTAAAATATGACATTAATGTATGTGCAGAATTAAAGGAAAAATATAAATGTGCCCTAGATTCTGAAACTCGGCAAAAAAGTTGTAGTGTTCGCGTGATAAAACCACTGTTTCCGATGGATGAAAAAATTTCTGAATATGAATAGATATCTAATTTTAAATGTGAAATACATTTATTACATTTTTATTAATAATTGCCCCAAGTTCAAAAAGTAACATACATATTATGTCTAACATCACTAATTATATGCACAAACTTTTGCTTATAACGATCATTAATTATGTATAATTTTCCAAAACATATAGAAAAATGTGTAAACATAGTAAATTTCAAGCGCACATAGAATAAAATTACGTAATTTTAAACGAGAGAAAATCAAAGTCAAATACCCGTCACGAATTACCAATGCATTTGAAAAAAAAAAGACCCATAACACTGGCTTTCTATAAGATACAGGTTTTAACTGTTAAACCGAATGTCCAGCAATAAATTGTCGAGTCAAATAAATGTTTATCGCAGCCGGAACTCAACTAACAAACTCAGCTCTCGCGCAATAAAAAACAAAAAAAGGGGTGAAGGAAAAAAAAGAAATGGAAAGAAGAAGAAGCAGGAGCAGCAGGAGCCTCACGTGTTAGAGAGAGAGAGAGAGAGAGAGAGAGAGAGAGAGAGAGAGAGAAAAGAAGAACCGTTAATTTAAAACCCACGAAATCACGCTCATCTCTGGTGGCGAGGCAGCAGCAGCAGCAGCGGCGGCGGCAGCACGAAGCCGTAAAAAGTGTGTAATAAAGCAAGGCGCGAAGAGACCGAGAAGAGAAAAGGCTCTATATATATA